>JAZAYU010001341.1:0-56955 GCA_038501625.1 Corbicula japonica
ACTGTTTTCAAACAGTGGAATATCATTTTTATTTTCACTGCTTTTTCACGTTGGTACCCAAACACACATAACATTTCGAATGAGAACGTTTAGAAAACGGGCTCAAATTTGGGTAAATGACGTCATGATGTCACGTCATAAACAAACGCTTTTGGCACCATTTCATGCAATTTTTCTGTAACATTCACACAATTTGTGCACTTAAAGCATAAAATAAAAAGAAAATTTGTTTGTACAAGTGAAAGATAGAACTATATTTCACTCGTGAACTCCGGAATTATGTATTTCACTCGTGGCTTCGCCACTCATGAAAATACGAATTCCAGAGCTCACTCGGTGAAATATATTTCTATCTTATATTGGTAAACGGTGAAATATATTTCTATCTTACACTGGTAAAAACAAATATCCTCTATATTATATTTTTTAGTTATTTGTAACTGGTTATGATAATAGTAGCAATGCAACAGGATTTTTTTCTAATAAATAACTACTGGATATTTTAACATTTCCTTTCACTCTGGTTATTCTGAAGTATAAAACTGAAAACAAAGTTGGTTAAAAAATAAAAAAACTTATCAAAGTTTAAAGAAAGGTGGCATGGCATGATCTTAAATGACATTTTTTCAATTTGAAGAAAAACTCAACCTGACAGATTAAGTACCATAATATTGAAGACTGGTGGTTAAAAATGCCCCAGGACTATGTAATGACACAATCTGCATCAATATGGATTGTATTGATACAGTTTTGAGGTAATAAGAGGTGGTCCTAGTTAGAATACAGAATATTGTTACTCCGATTATGTGCATGGTGTAATACAAAACCATGACATCAGCAACAACCACCCACCCATTTTTATAAATGACAAAATCTGAAAGGGTCAGTCATGACTATTAAGAAAATATACAGTTTGACCATGTTGATGTATAACATAATTTTTTGATGGACCAGAAATTACAAAGAAATCAACCTAGAAATGTCAATTTTTAATTTCAAGGATATTCTGACCGCAATAGATTTCTAATTATTATCTAAGCAAATAAAGATACAGGAATCAAAAACAATTGTTCTGCATAAAAATCAGCTATGTACATATCAACTTTACTTGTACTTGTTGATTTTCAATGATGTTTTTTGTCAATTTCATCATTATAGTATGTCGTGGAGGAGGGGAGGGAAATGGAAATTGGCAACAAAATAAACGAAAAATATACCATGATATTTGTTACTGTTCATATTTCATTCATTTTTGTGTGAACATTTGATATATCTGTTACTACAGACATGTTTTAAAGTATTTTTATATAAGAAATCATAAACAAATTGATGAACATGGACAAAAATCTGGCAAAACAGAAGTAAAATTACCCCAGTCCCACAAGCATTACAATAGTCATAATATCAGTATATTTTAGAAATTCTAACCTTATAAATGTAAGTCACTAATAAATATTCAAAATCTATCATATACAAGACTCACTGCCCTTATGTAAGTAATGGCTCATAACACTATGGGTTCAAAAACTTAGTCTTGGAATTTTAGAGGTCGCAAACATTGCAAATGGCGAAAAGTGGATAAAATTTCAAAAATGAATTTTGGGGGAAATACTTATTGTAAGTTTTCCTTGAATTTCTTGAAAACCGTAACATTATTTTGACGAATTGGCACTAAACATTGTAGACCAGCATATACTTATTTCAAGTATGAGTTGCTTTGGTATATTGTCCATGAATTTCAGAGCTCTCATGCAAACGGATTTTCTTTAGTTTTAGCACGTGCTTTGTAATTAGAGCATGAATTAGACTAAATTGAGCATGCAAACATTAACTACATCCTTAGCTAAATACATGTCTTTACTAACATCTAGGTGGCAATAGGTATTTCCCCCAAAATTCATTTTTGAAATTTTAGCCACTTCTCGCCATTTGCAATGTTTGCGACGCCTTAAGTTGGATGGCAGAGTCAATGATGCAGAGAAAATGTGTTGAAGTTCACTGCAAAACCTCAAATTTCTTTGTTAATAAAAACTCTTGATATGATTAATGCATAAGCAATTGGCAAAATGTTAACATGAATACAAATTATTGGAAGAAAATGCAGCTTTGCATTTCTCAGAAATATTGTATGAAACAAATTGAGTACCAAACAGGTTGGAAGAGAATTCAGTATTTCGTATAAAATTAAAGACTAATTATCCCAATTTATGACTACAAATGATTCAGGTATTGAATCTGAAGTTAAATGTTCATCTGCTTTGTAATAAAACTAGATATCTTACCGAAGTTTAGTTCAATTCTAATTTTGTTTAGAATTACCTCCCCTGCTTATGAGACAGTTGTTTGGGTACGAAAATGCCTGAATTCGTTCTCAATATGTGTCGGTCTTTGGAAAAATATGAAATACACCATGTTGACGGTTTGTTACGAGTCTGACTTTGGGAAGATTGAAAAGTTTATTGTTTTAACCAATAAAAAAATCATTTTGTCTGCGTATACGGACGTTTAGATGAAAATTTGACATAAGGTAAAATTGAAAATGTTTTCAATGTTTGAAACATTTGACGGACAAATTCGAAAATTTGTTTCCATATGATTTGGAGTTGCTTCTCTTTAGTTTTCTTCTAACTGGTTGCAGTTTTTACCCTTTATGGACCGAATTCCTGCGTATAAAACAGGCACCAAAACTGAGGTCAGGATTTTCCCGTTACTAAAAATAGCATAAGGAGCGCCGTCTAGCGGCTGTTGCATTGCTAATAATAGTTATTTTGTTGTTTCAACTGGTTGATTTTTGCAAATGTTATGTTTGAGTCAGGGGTAGGGGGTTACTAAATCAATGTGAATTTGCTGAAAATCTGAGCAACCCCACTGAATCCCCTCTGGATCCGCCCTATAATTTGTTGTGCCCACTTTACTGTCATCCAGTGGAATTATGGTAAGAATTGCTATTTTATGATGGCACCTATATTCAACCATTGTAATACTAGATAGCATGCAGAAATTCACACTCATTTCATGAAGATGTCTTAGTTATGCTAGTGCCTACGTTGTCGAAAATTAATGTATACCATTTCGGACGGTTCGGATACCCCAAAATCGTTCTACAAGAATCATCGATCCAGGTGACTTGACCAGGCACAAGACAATATCACACATTTCAAAGAACAACTCTGCACACTAGCTATGCGAGTCTGCAATCTATCTTACCACATTTAAGGTATACAAATCCGTAAAATATTTTACTTCTGCTCTTTCTGGTTGTAATAAGGTAAATAACTCAGTATTCCTCCGTGGTCCATTCGAATGAAGTCCGTTTCATTATATGCTATTTTTTTCTCTTCATCTGGGGGCCTCTTAACCGTTAGAAATCGACCTGTTTGTGACTTGTTTGCAGGAATAACATGTCAGGAAAATAAATGAAAGCAATTTCATGCCTATATCTCGTTTGGTAGAGGCGCAATAGTTCCGGAAGAGCGGATGTATTTATTTGGCACCGTATTTGCGATACCGCGTTTAAAATAGGGTCTGTTCGGTGAGAGATCAGTAATTTTCTTACAAGTAAGTTAACCCCCCATTTGCTGTGTGTTTTTCAATAGATGAAATGTAGATCTTCACAGTCTTATATGGTTGTCTAGAAATTAAGATGATAGAAATCATGTTAAATGTGCAATGAATATTGGGAATTTAACATTGAGGTCTATGGGAAGTGGATTTACCTTGGTTCAACCTATAAAAAACATTGAAGAGTTTTTAAGGGGACGGTTATTCAGGTCAAAACGGCCCATGGACACCTGTAGACTTCTTCGCTGTACATGTCCCTATTTCAGTACATATAATTATATATATTGTCATGTCAATTGTAAGCTGAGATGACACTGCATTTATTTATCTTACAAACAGATAGAAAAAGATAAGAAGAATAATTTATTTTCAAAATTTATACCATCAGATCTCTTTTGTCCTGCTGCAGTGATTCAGACGAGGTCTTATTTGGGACCCTTACTCTGTGTCTGTATTATAACAGATTTTCATCCTGAAAAAAGCTGAGCACACTTACGTAGTAATGATAAAACGGTCCTTGATCAAAATATAAGAATATTATAGGTAATTATTAATTTATTTTTATTAATTAATTAACAATCGTTTTTCTATCATAAAAGTATTAGTAAGTTTTTTATGATATGACATAAATGGAAAGGAAATTGAAAATAAAAGTAATACAGTGTCTACAGTCACGGATCAGCGTAAGCTATGAACTGTATAATAATATGTACGTCTTTGGCTTAAGCCCTGAATTGTTAGAATTGATATCAGTTAATTGTTATATTGAATATTTCATTACTTTTCTTTGCAAAACATTACCACTTTTATTAGCATTAAATGCGAAATGTATTGTTAAAAAAGATGATCGATACATCATGCTTAGTAGCTTAATAGACCTAAATATGCACAAGAAGAACGTGTTAACCTGCTAAACGTGACCGGCCATTTTTGACCCAGATCATCATGTACACCAAATTGTCTGATCAGGGTCTATAATGATAATTTTGTACAACAACACTGAATGGACTAACTAAATAAAGAAGAAAGGCAGTTCCATTGCATAACGTTTGCGATCGCAGGTAAAGACTTAAGTTCGAAGAACAGAACAAAACATTATTGATAATATTCTGATAGTTCGGACTGCAAAGAGAATGTATCGTTTTACCACACCGCAATTTATACTTAAAATAAAGTAAAAAACTAACAACAAGCAATATAATCACATGAGCGTTTCCGTTGCATTAAAATAAACATAGAAAATGAGTCAGAACATGGACTAGATCCCAGACTTTCGTAATGCATATTAGATCATTGGTATGTTGTAACAAAGGAAAGTACTCCTATTTTAACTTCATGAACTGAAGATGGAATATCCGAAATATCTCTGCATATGTAAAACATTTAAATATTTAACCCATTACTCCACATACATGGGTTTTGTAGTGCTTGCGAACAGTGTAGATCCAACGCATCCATGCCATTTTTACGCAATCTGCGATATTCGTTTTTCGATTCATTAGATTATTTCTGACAAAGTAGCGAACAGTGTAGATCTTGATCAGACGGAAAGGATGTGCTGGTTGATCTAGATCTACACTGTTCGCACAATGATTCCACAGTTTGCATTTGTTCCTCCAGACTTTTGCCATGTTTCCTGTCTCCATGAGACAATAAACGGAAAACATAACAAATTACCTGCTATACGGTATGTTAGTAAGCCTTTCATACAAGTATAATATGATACCGATAACAAGACAGTCACGTGACAGACAATTACATTTAAATATGGTTTATCAGAAAACACTTTACAGTTTTGATACTGCCATGTTTTCTTGATGTGTATAGATTTCTGTGAAAAGAATTGCATTTGCCAAATCCGCTGTAAGATCATTGTTTGTTATATAAACCAAAGACAAATATAATTAATGTTATATATAGGTCTTACTATATACATAATATCATGTGACTGTCTACATATCCGTTATCAGTTATAAACACCCACCCTCGCCGTTATTTATTCAATATACTGAAAAATTATCTCGAAGAATTCTGAATATATATTCCACCTGTGCAAAGTTCGGGTGGGAAAATCTGGCCCAAGAGAAGAGTTGTTGTCATAACTCGGCACAGACCAGCTACCGCATCAGAACAAGTTCCCTAGGGACGGATTTCTCCTTTCAAACCGAGCATACGTGACGGACATTTTTATCACACGGTATGTTTATTATTGATATTTTTTACATGTATTTCCAAACTTATTTTCGTAGTAGCGAAATACTCTATTTCTTATTCATGATTTTGCAAATATGTCACGCAGCGTGACTGGTCTGACACGGCGGCTGGTGAAATCTGTGATGCAAGAATTCTATTTCCAAACTAACATGTACAGCTTTGTTATCCCATTGTCTCTATAATGCCAACAATGTATACTCCACCATTTTGAAACAGCGATAAATGTCGCCTCATTGGCATCATTTATTTCATATGTGTCAATAAAAATGGTTTTGGTTGACTATAATTATTGAATCAAAACGTTTAAGGTTAATATATGTCTGAATTAAAATGCTAAAAATTGGAATTCAATATATGGTATTCGGAGTATGCATACGCATATCCCCACACCCAGAATACACGTATAACAATTGATCGAAGAGCAACCTCTCAACTTATCAAGTCAGTGGAATGGGACCAACTTTACCTCTGCATAGTTAACTTCATTTTTGAGGGCATGACTGATTGTAGAAATTGGTTTCGAGTTGTAGAACAAATGTTAGATGAAAGCAAAACAGAGTCCGGTGAATGTTTGCGAATCCGGTGAATTCGCAAACTCAGCTACCATTTTTAAGGGTCCTACATTAAATGTTATTTCTTAAATATATAGTTGGGGGGTCAAATAATAAAACGTACTATGTTTTGAACCAATATCTCTAAAAATAAGTGAGCTATCGTGTCTGAAACACCAAAATCGCCATGGCGATTTCGGAAACGCCATGGCGATTTTTCGTCGCCATGAAATCCCCATGGCGATTTTTAGCCATAAAATTGAAATGGCGCTATTCCGCCATGGCGATTTTCAATCATTTTTCCGAAATCGTTTATAAGCATTGAAAAGTAATGTAAGAATCATTATTGAACTTCTCCCTATTTCAAATCGCGGTTGAATTCATTTTTAAAAATCGCCATGGCGGTTTTTCGCAATGAAAAAAATTGTGGAATTTCGCGATAAATTTATGGCGAAAAATCGCCATATATTTCATGGCGATTTTTAGCTATTAAATTTATGGCGAAAATCTTATATTGTTTTATGGCATCGATTTCGCCATTATAGTGATAATTATTTCCATCAAGATCGACCCACTTCTTACTATCGTGACGTTTGATAATTCATTTGTTTTATTTGAACGTTGATTTAAACTGCAACGTCCTTTAGTTATACATATTCATTACTGATTTTAGACTTGACAATCTCATAAACATCCTCCATATGCGAGTGTCAATTTTATTCCATATATAAGGTCTACATGTAGACCCAATATTCACATACCACGAGGCTCAATTTTTATTGTTTTTGTGTTGTTTTATGGATTTATGTACATAAATGTTTAAATACAGTCGAACCTCGATAATTCGAACTCGACGGGACTGGGAAAAAAGTTCGAATTATCGGGGTGTTCGAATTATCGAAGGTCTGTCGGCCGGCGGAAGTGGATATTTTTTGTTCATGTTTTTAATGTCTGTTTATCTACATTATCTTTTGTATGTGAAATAAAAGACAAGCCAAATATTTGTTATTTATTTTTATTTCAAAACTATATATGCATGTTTACATAATTATATACAAGTACATGAACGTAACTCAAATACATTTTGTCGTAAATAATATACGTAACACAAATCATAAATCACAAATCTTCACGTCACAAATGTTTAATTTACAAACTTTGCCATGCTAGTTTGAATGACCGCCCGCCTTACAAAGTCTTTTTTTCATTAGAACATTGTGCATCTTGCACAACATGCTTAGTTCACGCTCACTATTATCCTGACATTCAAAGTTGCTCAACTTGAGGAAGAAGGCTACTGTCTTCTGTTACTGACATGCTGTTAAGATATGATTAAAATTAATTTTGGTCTTCGTTTTATACACAATGATAAACAATTATATTCGCTCAAATTTTGTTTGCAAATTTAGTTTGCAACTCTTAATTATAAAATTTTCTTTAATTATACTTCTGATCGGATTTTAAAGATATCAATTAATTTAATGTTATTTGTTTGTAACAGGTATCGCGTTGCTTGAATTGTGTCAGTTTCACAGCGTGTGCTGTTCATACGGCGCCGCTATTGTTATCCGCTTGAAGTATGAAAACTTTAACATGTCATAATTTTGAGCGATATATTTCAAAGGTGTTCGAAATATCGAGAGTGAAATTAATAGAAAATCAAAAGGACGGACTGGACTTTGAGTTCGAAGTTCGAAATATCGGGTGTTCGAATTATCAAGTTACTGCATATAAGGTATATATGCGTTTTGCCGGGACCGAGTTACGAGTTCGAAACATCTACGGTGTTCGAATTATCGAAGTTCGAATTATCGAGGTCCGACTGTAAATAATAATGGTTACACAGAAACCAGCGTTTCTGAATAAATGCGATTTCTTTTAGATAAGGTTATTTACGGTGTTCCGTACGGACTTACATACATTTTTTCTCTCACTTTACCGCGATGCACTCACTGGTGAAATCACGATGGTACGATGGCACGATGATGAAAACGCGAAGGCACGATGGTGAATCCACGATGGCACGATGGTGAAAACACGAAGGCACAATGGTACGCTCGTACTTTCGTGGTTTCACCATCTTGCCATCGTATCATTGTTGTTTCACCCTCGTACCATCGTTGTATCACCATCGTGCCATCGTTATTTAACCATCTTGCCATCATTGTTTCATCATCGTGCCATCGTTGTTTCACTATCGCACCCATCGTTGTTTCACCATCGTGCTATCGTTGTTTCACCATCGTGCTATCGTTGTTTCACCATCTTGCAATCGTTGTTTCATCATCGTGCCATCGTTGATTCACTACCGCACCCATCGTTATTTCACCATCATGACATCGTTGTTTCACCATCGCACAATAATTCTTTCATCATCGTGCTATCGTTGGCTCACCATCGAGCCATCGTTGTTTCAACATCATACTATCGCCTTCCGGTAGTCATGCGCAGTAAAATCCGCCGATGTACATTTACTATTTTAGCAGAAAGATGTTGTACGTCAATGTAAATCAGCGGATTTTACTGCGCATGACTACAGGAAGTCGATGGTAAGATGGTGAAATAACGATGGCACGATGATATGAAAATGATTTTGCGATGGAGAAACAACGATGGAACTATGGTAAAACAACGATGACACGATGATAAAACAACGATGGCACGATGGAGAAACAACGATGACACGATTGTAAAACAACGATGGCGCGATGGAGAGGACACGATGGTATGATGGCACCATGGTGAGACGACGACGGTACGATTATGAAATCGCGATATTACATCGCGTTTTTACCATCGTTCGATCGTTCCATCGTGCCTTCGTGTTTTCACCATCGTGCTATCGTGGTTAAACCATCCTGCATTTGCGTTTTCATCATCGTGATCGCGGCTTCGCATTACGGGCGATTTTACCGGCTCATTCCTAAACCATTGTAACCTATTTACATATGCATTCTTTCAAATGCATTTTCATAATCTTTTAGATCATGGTTTCTGGTTCTTAAACAGTTGCAGAAATAGACAATACCTGCTTTAAAAAGTGTTTTATTTTTTCCCTACTTTAGCTATATTCACCAAACAGGTAATGTTAGTCTAGATCCCTAACTGTTTTACCAGCTGGAAAACATCTTTAAATTTGTGTACTCTGATAAGAAGGCGATGTCGCGAAAATCCTAAAATACGATGCGAACTCGTGAAACAACGATGAGGTGTCGAGAAAATATGATGCGAGGACGCGATATCAATATCGCACGTTCGCATCGTACCTTTGCGATCTCGCAGCGTGATCGCGTTACCCTAATGGTGAGACAACGAAAACGCGAAAACACGATGCGAGAACGCAAAATAACGACGTGAAGGAGCGATATTAATACCGCGTTAGTACATTTTACTTTCGCGAACTCGCATCGTGTTTCGTGATCTCGCATCGGTGTTTCGCGATTTCGCTTCGTGTTATCGCGTTTTAGTGTTCTCTACGGAAGCGTTTTTTGGCCTCGTCTTGTTGTATTCCTTTTGGTAGAAAACGTACAAAATAAGTCGCTCTTGTATCCGTACACGCTGAAAATAAATCAACTTTAATTTCATCAATGACTATAAAATAACATTTTAAACGCAAAAGTCAGCTTGTTTATGGCGACTTTCTGCTTTTGAAACTCGCAAAGGCGAAATGGAGAAAGTCGCTCTATCGTTTGGTCATTGTAAATATGTTGAAATGATGTTTAAACTCGTATATTTTATTACGAACAAAAGCATTTTTCGTTGTTTTTTTTTTAATTTCATTAACTTGATGCAAATTCGTGAACTTGATCGTACAGCATATATATGTGGAGTTTTCGCTGAATGTATATTAAATGACCATAGGGCTGAACCGAGCATACAACAGAAAGACTTTAGGTCTGTGTCGACTGCGGTACGGTAGAACATTTGACTGGACCGACTGAAAAAATGACCGTTAGACATAGGTCTATTGGAAAAACATTGACCGATCGTAACTTTTAGCTCAATCTCCTAGTATCTTCAAGACTCTGGATCAGATCTCGCAAGGAAGCCGGCGAATATAAACATTTTATTGATCCCACCGCACTACAACCAAAACTTAAGTTCACTTTTTAGATAAACAAACGCGGCGTAATTTATGAAACTGCCGAATTATAAACTCTGAAATAGATGTAATAATGTTTGTAGAAAGTGTTCTGTTGTTTCAAAATGATAAAAATAGTTTCAGTGTCAGTCGCAGAGAAAAGATAGGAAAACTTTCGCCGGAGTATAAAGGTCTTGATTTTAGAGCCTCGGAAATCGGCCGAGAGGTTGTGATTAAGCCTAACCTATATAAAGTTTTCATAACACATTGAAAGCAATTCAATGCCCTTTTTATGCACACGGAACTGTCGTATGAATGCATGCGTTATGGCATTTAACGTAACATTCATTTTACCGGCAGAAATCGGAATTTGGCCGAGACCAGACACAAGATATGCAAACAATCTATCATAATCTCCAGTGACAGTGACAGTACAACTGTTGCCACAGCTCCCCACCCGTTAAATCAGAGTGATACATAACTTTTGTATAAAATGAGGGATATAATGGAACAAAAGAGTGCAATATACATATCAGGAATGGCAACAGTAGACACAGCCTCCCTACACAGCCAAAACATGACGGGGACAAAAAGAAAAAGATCGAGCCTCTATGTTCTTTTACAAGATTTCCATTAAAACTTTTATAATCTCTAAGTTCCCTTTTCATCTGTTTTAACCCATGCCACCGCACTACATATACGTTGCACAATAATGATAACAATCTTAACATCGTGTTGCTTAAATATAAATCCGGCTAGCGCTTTTGGTCGTAATAAATCAAACGACATTTAGGAGAGGTTTAACACAAAGCCAACATATTAACAACGACTGGACGCAGACGAGAAATCTTTCGCGATTACGAAACGCATAAAGTCGCTCAAAACATGCTGACTTTTATGTTTTAGAAGTCAGTTTTGTCATAAGTGATAAAAAGAAAGTCGACTTATTTTCGGCGTTAACGGATACAATGTTGACATATGTTGTACGTTTTCTATTAATAGGAAATGAACAAGATGAGGCCTAAAAACGCTTCCGAAGTTCTCGCCTAAGGTTCAACACTGTGAAACAACGATGTCCGCAACAGAACACCACTTTATTTTTTTTTTACTCTGAGACAAAATACAACGCATATTATGAACAACAGCATGGTGTAGTATAACGCTTGAAATATCGAGCAACGGTACATTGGCATGATTTCATTCTAAATACGAGTTTGTTTATGAAATAATCAATAGCTTCCGGTGAATTATCGCAGGATAATTCACGGGGCGGAGTTCAGATGCGTAAGGATATATCACGAGGGGCGTAGCCCCGAGTGATATATATCTACGCAGCTGAACGACGCGTTAACGGCGCGTTAACGTCACCTTAACGTTGCCGCAAAATATCGGAAAATAATTATAGTATTTTATCTTAATTTATAAAATTACATTATTCTATAACTGTGGTATCATCAAATTACGCGCGGGTAAAAAATATTATGTGCTTTCTTAAATGCGCGAAAATAAATCCCAGCGAAAAATACAATTGTCACATGATAAGTTTATACCGCCAGGTAATTAGTAATAGCTGTCCCCACGCGAGGTGAATTATCGTCATATAATTCACAGCAAATTCAATGGGAAAAACGTCAATAATATAACAATATGTAGTTTAGTTGAAAATGTGTTTTACAACTTAACAATATCGAATTCGCGTTTACATAGATTGTAGCAATCTATATAGAGTCTTAATAGACGCAAACATATTGAGCATGATTAAACGTAGATAATAAAACTTAATCTACAGGTTTATTTAAATGTTTCAATGAGAATATTGAAAAGTCAGCTTGTTTATGGCGACTTTCTGCTTATTCAAAATAAAATATTCAAAAAAAGGCGTGCCTTTCTAACAGACAGATGTCGACTGGACAACCAATTAACCATATTAACACTGGTTTCAAACCGAGTATCATTGACGGAAAAAACTAATCGTAGCTCGAGTATTATTTATTGATTATAATATTAAGCGCCGAAACGCACGTAAGCGTTGTGTTATTGCGTTATCAGTTAAAATGTCATTATTAATACAAATAACGCTTTTAAAATGATGCGTTTTTAAATTATTTAAAAAAATTGAACACGTTTAATTTAATCTGCAGATTAGATAACCCGTTAACAAATTATAAATGTTTGCGTGAAGAATATAACACAAAATTAAAACTGTATTCAGAGCTACAATACACCTTACATTTTACTTATGCTAATAAAACTTAAACAATGGCGGTCTCAAACAATTCAGAGATTATTTGCACAAATGGAGCTTATAAGTGTCAATAATTTTATTGCTTATGATTTAATACAACACATGTTAACTTATAAACGTAAGCGTAACTTAGTACATAAGTTACATTTTAAAACGGTTTTAAAGAAATATATTAGGATATATACGTTTTCTTGTTCATTTGTGTAACGAACATGCGAGCTGTTCAATTGCGCAATGACGAACAAAATCTTTTTTATTCAGACAACTTATCAGTCATTAGAAGGCTTATTTAAAGGTTGAAAAATTATTCTGTTTAATAGAACTGCAGTATTTTTCAAATTGTTGGGAAATTTACTTCTATAGATTATGGTGGCTGATTTATGCCATTTCGTTTCTTCGTTATTTCGCCGCGAAATAACGCCAAGCGAAAAGACGAAATAACGAAAAAACGCCACGCGAAAAGACGAAATAACGAAAAAACGCCACGCGAAAAGACGAAATAACGAAAGAACGCCACGCGAAATAACGAAAAAACGCTATTTTTGCGCGAAATAACGAAAAGTCGCCGTACGAAAAAACGCCAATTTAACTGCACAAAATAGCGTTCTTTTTAGCTTCGCCTGGCGTTTTTTCGTTATTTCGCTTGGCGTCTTTTCGTTATTTCGCTCGGCGTCTTTTCGCTCGGCGTTATTTCGTTATTTCGCCTGGCGTTTTTTCGTTGTTTCGCGTGGCGTTTTTTCGTTATTTCGTATTTTCGCGTGGCGTTTTTTCGTTATTTCGTCTTTTCGCGTGGCGTCTTTTCGTTATTTCGCTTGGCGTTTTTTCGTTATTTCGTATTTTCGCGTGGCGTTTTTTCGTTATTTCGTCTTTTAGTGTGGTGTCTTTTCGTTATTTCGCTTGGCGTTTTTTCGTATTTTCGAGTGGCGTTTTTTCGTTATTTCGTCTTTTAGTGTGGTGTCTTTTCGTTATTTCGCTTGGCGTCTTTTCGCTTGGCGTTGTTTCGTTATTTCGCGTGGCGTTATTTTGCTTGGCGTTTTTTCGTCTCTTCGCCTTCCGGTTGACATGCGCAAAGTGTAGCAACAGTAAAGCTGGACATATGGGTAAAAACAACTATTCAAGGACGGAAGGAGAGACGGACAGACAGACGAACGGACGAAGGCCATTCCTATACCCCCATCCCGCTACGCGGCGGGGGATAGAAATGGAAGGGCAGAGGCGGTACCAATGAATTTTCCCAACCACCACCACCAAAAAGTTTTGATTGTTGCGAGTTTTTAGCAATAAAAGTCAAAAAAAGAAATACAGGTGGGGTGTGATGGATGTGTGCCTGAATTCCCACCAAATCCCAACAACAAAAACATTTGTTGGTTTGAGTTGATTAACAAATAAAATAAACTAGAGCTCCGCGAGTCCGATGTGTCGCCTAACGAAATTTTTGTTAGTTAATTAATGTACAGTTATTAGCAATGTATTTGCACAAAATTCACATATAAAATAACCTTTTAATTGTCTGATTGCAAGAAACATGCACAACAACTTAAGTCCTTGGCAAGAAAGGCACTTTAAAAAAAGTCAAGGGAATAATTTAAAAGAATAACAAGAAATGCTCTATAAAGTCAATCAAAGGGGAATAATTTAACGACATTAATGGCACAAAACATGAGCAATATTGTCGCAAAGCATACCTAACACTGCTTTTATGAAACAAGCATACCAAGTTTGGAGTCATTTGAACATATTGTGACATTGTTACGCTCCTAACAAGAAATGCTCTATAAAAATCAAAGAAAATTAATTCAAAAACGGAACAAGGTAGAGTTACGGTTCTTGTGCAGTGCACTTCGAGTCATTGCAAGAAACATGCATACCAAGTTTGGAGTCATTTGAACCTATGGTGACATTTACGCTCCGCACAAGAAATGCTCTGTTAAATAAATCAAAGGGCAATAATTAAAAAACGAAAGAAGGTAGAGATACGGTTCTTGTGCATTTCACTTTGAGTCATTGCCAGAAACATGCATTCCGAGCGAAGAGACGCCAAGCGAAATAACGAAAAGACGCCAAGCGAAATAACGCCACGCGAAATAACGAAAAAACGCCGAGCGAAAAGACGCCAAGCGAAATAACGAAAAGACGCCACGCGAAAAGACGAAATAACGAAAAAAAAGCCACGCGAAAATACGAAATAACGAAAAAACGCCAAGCAAAATAACGAAAAGACGCCACGCGAAAAGACGAAATAACGAAAAAACGCCACTCGAAAATACGAAATAACGAAAAAACGCCCAGCGAAATAACGAAAAGACGCCACGCGAAAAGACGAAATAACGAATAAACGCCAAGCGAAAATACGAAATAACGAAAAAACGCCACGCGAAAAGACGAAATAACGAAAAAACGCCACGCGAAAATACGAAATAACGAAAAAACGCCACGCGAAATAACGAAAAGACGCCACGCGAAAAGACGAAATAACGAAAAAACGCCACGCGAAAATACGAAATAACGAAAAAACGCCAAGCGAAATAACGAAAAGACGCCACGCGAATAGACGAAATAACGAAAAAACGCCAGGCGAAATAACGAAATAACGCCGAGCGAAAAGACGCCAAGCGAAATAACGAAAAGATGCCAAGCGAAATAACGAAAAAACGCCAGGCGAAGCTAGAAAGAACGCTATTTTGTACAGTTAAATTGGCGTTTAATTGCACAGCGACTTTTCGTTATTTCGCGCAAAAATAGCGTTTTTTCGTTATTTCGCGTGGCGTTCTTTCGTTATTTCGTCTTTTCGCGTGGCGTTTTTTCGTTATTTCGTCTTTTCGCGTGGCGTTTTTTCGTTATTTCGTCTTTTCGCTTGGCGTTATTTCGCGGCGAAATAACGAAAAAACGAAATGGCATAAATCAGCCACCATAATAGATCTCTACTAACGCGTCATTGAATTCCCAGAAAGTTAATTTGCTACCATGCTGAAATGAGGTAGCTGTCGGAAATGTTGAAAAGATGTTCTTTTATTTCATTAAAAATACTACCTACGTCTAAATTCAAATATTTATTGTGTTGCATATTTCTGTTTATTGTCAAAATCAGTTTGATATTTAATTTCATTATTGACTATCTATAACAAACATGGGACATGATGAAATAAATAATACAAAGATTATTCATTTAAATATGGCTGTTCATTCCTGTAACTAAATCGTTTCCGGAGAGATCCTATCTCTGCGATATCTGAAAATAAATATTAATAAGAAGACCCAATGGGTATATAACTGAGAAAGAAAACCAGTCTATGCTCGCGAATTTCCATTTGTCTATTCTGATAAGGGTTTTTGTCTATTCTGATAATTTTTTTTTTGGAAGGTCCTAAAAGTCACATCACACTAAGCATCTAGTAACGTCTACATTTGTGGTAAACTCATCACAGTGTTAATTTAGCCGTTATGACAGAATTGTTGTGTTTCTTTCTCTTTTTGTAATGGTAATTGTATGATTATATTGTAAATATGTTATGCTCTCCCACGTAGAGGAAACACAGATATATATCTATCTATCATGCCTAAATTGAGTTGCAATTTAATAACCAAGCAAAGTTGATCATTATGATTCCAATGATATAAGTATTGTGGCGATGTTAAAAACACGCGCATTTAAGAAAAGTACACATTTCAAAGTATACTGCGATATTCTGTTATGTTATTCTGAGATTAAAAGTTAACTACCCCTGGCCAGTATCCTACATATTCAAGGTCGAATACGCCCCACTATATTCTATTTAAAGTTTTGTAAAACCAGCGATTTGCCCCCGTAAAACTATGATCGTTCTATTAAAATAAAAATTTAAGTGCAAAGCGATAAAAAGGAGATACTTTTAATTGATGTTACCTTCACATTAAAAAGTTATATTGCGATATCCAGTTTTGAGGTTAAAGTTATGCTATTTTGAATTTTGTAAAAACAAAAATTGAGCCAATATATACTTTAAGTTAAAGAAATTAGAAACGGAAATTCTTTTACCACGAAATATATCTGGATTATATACTTCGTGTTTAAATAAGTTGCGTTGCTATTCTTATCGATTATCGACTTGTTTTGGCCTGATGCATTAACTTGAATTCGCGGTTTAGTGAAATGAAAACTTTAAGGTGACATTAATTTTCATTATGCACTAAATGAATGGATAATTTTCATCCCTGCTGTAAAATGAATCTTTAATAATGAATGGTAATCCTCCGCTCGTATTTAAAATCAAGCTGTTTCTTAATATGCGGTCACTATTGAATATACGGATGTATGTAAAATCCCTAAAGTTCCGAAAATTTATTTGCCTCGGGCAATATTACCATGACATCTTTAAGGGATATCTTCATATAATTTGTAATAACTGTGTGTCAACCGCTAACGAAGAATTAAAGATTATCAATTATTAAACTAAATATCAAACTGATATTGACAATCATTTTTAAAAATATGAATCACAACAAATATTTAAATTTCCGACCCGCTAAAGTAAAGCTCCCACTTAACAAAAAAAGTATAATTATAGTAGTTTCAATAACACTCACAGATAATCATTATAACACATCTTTTGGCTACCGCTTTCAGCTCGGTAGAACATTATCAATTCTGCCTTTAAATGGTATTACATTTCACATCTGAAATTTAATGATCGGATTCAAACCGAATTGAGAATATCTCATTAATGGCACGTATTCTTAACTCCATATCTCTCCTTCCTTTTAAAACTCAATCACTCTGCTTAATCTGTAGTTTTCTGTTCGTTTTCTTTCTATTTTTCTATGACTATTTTTAATCTCTCTCATATCTGCACTACATGTATCTGAAATTATTTATTCCGACTATTATAACGCTTTGAAATGTAAATTATTATGTCAAATCTGTTAATGTTAGATAACGACAATATGTAACAATAATCCAATTGATCTTAAAGCCTGAATAAAAACATGGTAAACATGGAAATTATCATAAATCAAACAATACGTGCACAATAACAATTAAATAAAATATCAAAGAAATAGACTCGCGTTTCTTTATTTTGACCGATAATCTTGTTGTTGTAAAATTGCTACTGTTCTCAGCGCACCATAAATTTCAAATAAGTCTTTATTTCATGGGATACGGCTGTTATCCATTAGCAGACAGTGCACATCGAGACCAAACGGCACATCCGTGTCGTCTAATCAGGATCTTCACCGTTTCCTTTCCGATACATTAAGGTAAGACCTGTGTAATAGGCACTATTAAGAATCCAACATCTGAGTATATTTTCATCAACTGCTTCATACCACTGACTTGTATGCAAAATTTTAATGATTTTCACCGTGTAGTTTTTGAGATTTTTAGCTTTTTTTATTTAAAAAAGTGAGAAAAAACGTGAAAGTATCCAATTTCTTTAATCAGTGACAAAATTTTTTGTTATTGATAAATTCAACCCTAATTTTTTTTACAGTTGATCTAAAATATGTTATATTTTACTAAACCAATTAAAGATATAATATATAAATACAGAATTTATCTTAAAATGACATTTTTTGACCAAATAAATTTTAAAAATGCATTTTTTATATTTCACGAGACTAAATTAATGAAAATTGTGCAAAATCCTGATTGGTGCAATATACCAAACTTTACCATTTTTTAACTATATACCTTAAACAAAATTTAAACAAAATTTCAGAGAAGTTTACAGTCCAGTTTTAGAAATTTTCAAATTGATGACTTGAATAAACACTGTTCTGATAGCGAAAACCCCTTTAATCTTGATTATTTTGCTTATTTTAGTTTAAATCATGAGAATTTTATATTCAATGACAGAATTACACAGGAAAAAAAGAAATATGCCAATTATTTAAGCTCTAGGCTTACAAAAAAAAAAGCTTCCAGTGGGATTTGAACCCTGGTCCTCTCGGATGATAGAACTCTATACTAATTTACTACTATAGTTACCTCCCTTGGATACTCTTCTGGATATAGGTATTCATTACACAGGTCTTACCTTAAGTTATTTCTGACCGAGAAGTGAACAATGTAGACCCTGTTCAGGTGAGACAGATGTGATTAAATGCCATTTTTCAATGTCAATGATTGCAACGCATGTAGAAAAAGCATTCTAAATATTGAAAATTAAATTTTATATTTGTTCACTCTTCATAATTACAAACAGGACTTAAATATCATAACGTAATGGAAGTGTACAAGAAAATATTTTGTGATTAATGCTTTGATATTGTTGCAAACACATCATTTAGGAATGATGTTGTTAGCAACGAAACTTAATGTGGAAATCTGGAAAAAGTCATCACATGTTATATTTTTTCTTTTTAATGTTTTGACAGTTATGCACAATAATTAATAGAGACTTACGGAACTTTATAATTTAAATACATGTAAACTTCGGCATTTTATAGCATATACGTTGCTATTTTCATTTTTATGGGCATTTTTGGTAAGTGACCAATATGTTTTGGTGGACATATAACAGCTTAATCCGACCGAATATGGCGAATTTAATGTCCACATTTCGGCTGAGAGTGTGTCGTATTGAACGAATATTTCACACGTGCGACATATACGTTCCGTGACATATGCGTTCTGTGACATATACGTTTTGTTGTTTGACTATAATATCATCCCTGACTATAATCATGATTCTTGACAAAATATTGTCCGGCCACGTGCTCCTCCACCTGGCACGGACACCGATTATAGGGGCACAAGTTTGGTGGTATGTTTTATTATAAGCATAAATTCGGTGTTTCTTACAACACTATCTGATATCGCTCAATAAGTAGTTCGCTCTTAAATATTTTAGGCTTTAAAAATAGAAATTTTATTTTTATTAGCAACATATATTGAAAATGTGACAATATAAGCAAAAAACGACTGCAGCTTAATCTGCCTCGATCATTACACTATATATGTACGACACCAGCAAGTGACATATCGTTAGGCTGTGGCAATGGACAGCAGGAAATGGACGGGTCCATTTTACGACATGGCATCCTATTTTCAAAAATTAACTTGTCCATTTCGCATCCAGCAGTGGATAAAAAAGTGATAAAACCAGTGTACTAGTACATACGATAAAATCTGAGACCCGTCTAATGTTTCACTTGGTTTGAGCACACATATAATCTTGATTACCTGCTCCTACCACTACGTTATCGGCACAGTTAACAGAACGATGGGGACAAGAATAGCGCAAATACAGAGGTTTGGCGCTGTGATTGTTTTATTATGTAGTTATTATTTAATCGTAATTGTAACATATAATAGATGACGACATTAGAATTTAATTATCCGCTCTGTGGGAAATTTGTTGAAAATGAGATAGATGTGACATAATTCAAACAATTCTAAACTTTTTGGAGATCTCTTGAGTGGGGTTTAGGTCTAGTATTCTACCGTACACAGCGTATACAGTCAAACCTGTCTTAAACAGCCACCCAAGGGAGTGACCTAAAGTTGCTGCTTAACACAGGTAAAAATTAGAACAAAATGTATATATTCAAACTGGCTGTTTGAGACAGGAGGTTGCTCTCCGCAGGTGGCTGCCAACGCAGGTTGAACTGTAGAAGTTTATCTGGTCTATTTTAGTAATCAAAATCAAAGGATTATTAAAAAAATACACAAATCCCGCTTTCAGCTTTTAGAATGAAAAACGTACAGCTTGGAGTGGGCGGTCGCGGTTCAACGAGGAATAAAAGGAAAAAAACACACCCGACTTTCTCCCCTTTAAAAACGATTCCGTCTTTAATAGTGTACTGTTTGAAGTGCGCCCTCGCATCGTTTTTATTTCGCGATCTAGCATCGTTGTTTCGCGACCTCGCATCGTGTTTTCGCGTTTTCGAGATCCCGCCTTCTAATCAGAGTAAACAAAGTAAAAGAGATTTTTCCAGCTTGTTGAACAGTAAGGAATTTAGACCAGGTATAACAGCTGATTGGTCTTACAGCTAAAGAAAAAAATCATTAGAGTTTTATTTGTGCTACTGTTAGAACCAGTAAGCCGTTATATAAAGCAAAAAAAAAGACTTTTAAAGGGAGATGTGCAGGATTGATAAATGGAACAGATTTGCAAAAAGAGTTATTAATCAGTTGAATATCATTATTCGAAGCTCAAATATTGATTTACACCCGAAATATTGCAAACCAATATTTAATAAAAAAATATATAAATGGTGTTTCCTATCCTATGCGACGCGCAAAGGTTAGCTATTTTTGTATTTCCTGCGTAAAGCCGAGGTGGCTTTTGGAATTGTCACGTGATCACTTCAACCAAAATACGCATTCGGTGTACCTCGCCGACTACCGACGTCGCCATTTGTTACTTGGTTTCGATCAATATCAATCCCATCGGAAATTTCATCGAAAGAAAATAACCGTTTTCGAGAAAATAAATCAGTTTACGTTTTGATCGTGCTCCAATCTTTTAGCGTAAAATGCCGACTTTTCCATGTTTTACGTCGTTTTAAATGTCCGTGAATAGTACCTTGATATGAATTTTATAACAAAAAAACGTACGAAAAAGTTTCTTTATCGGAAACACTTTTTAAAAAAGATTTAACGCCATGGCTTGCAAAGTTATTCAAGTTACAGTGAAACAATAGCATTTAAAGATAGCTTTCGCCAGGTGGCGCATCTAATTCGAAAGCGCGCGATGTCATTTTAAAACTTTAGTAACCAGGCAACGGAAAAATGATCAAATCAAAGTGCACCTGTTGTTCTGCTTCTGGCCATGGCTATTAAAGTGAGAGTAATGGCCCCTTATCTATTTCAATATAATACATTTACTTTGTAATTGTGGGCCACACGTAACCAAAAAAGTATCAGAACCACAATGATTATCATGAAACTTTACAGGTATGTGTAGTAGTGCACCTGGGGGTTTTGCTTCTGGCCATGGCTTTTAAAACTAGGGTTATGGCCCCATATGTATTTCAGTATTAAACATTGTCAATCAGGTGAAAAAAGTCAGAATTACAGCATTATGTTATCATTTCAATCTTCTATTAAGGAATAAACATAATCTTTTAAGTGAGCCTTAAATTTTGAGTATTTTTTTATTAACGATGTGACATGAGTTAAATACATTATTAAACTCATTCAGCAAGAAGGATTCAAGCGATCGTGTACTGCCGGGACTTTTCTATGATAGGTCTAAGCCCTTAGGCCGGGGCTGTTTTAAATTTGATTATTTGACAGGACCATTGAAATATGTTCCTTTTGCGTGTTGTTTTTAAATGCTATATCGTGTAATCACTATTTAATTCCCGAGCTGGTGAACATGTTTTCTTTTTTGTTTCGCTTCCCGGGTGACAGAGTGATCCATTATATACAGCGCACTCTCATGTTTAGTTCCGGAAATACAGAGGACGCTAACAGGGCATTTATAATTACGGACAGCGCATGTCGAATTGTAATACCACATACTGTGGTTTCGGTTGAACCAACGTAAATCCAATTCCCATAGATCTCAATGTTGAATTCCCAATGTTCAATTTACATTTAATATGATTTCTCAATGTACATTTACAATGATTTCTATCATCCTTATTTCTTGACAAGAATATATTGCTGTGAAGATCTACATTTCATCTATTAAAATAAACAGGAACTTGGGGGTTAACTTACTTGTTTGAAAATCGACACACCGGCAATAAAGCAAGCAATCGTTTTATCAAGCAACAATCCTTTTCATTATATGATCCAAGTATACCAGTCTATACCTTACAATATGTATACCAATTGGAAACAAAATAGCACATACCTTTTCGTTGCTTAACTGGTAGCCATCTTACGGACTGCGACAGGGTACCCACTATTTGGTACAGGGCAGCTGTTGCACGACAGTGATGTTATTCTTGCAAACAACTGTTAAGAGGCCCGAGGCCCGAGATAAAAAGAAAAAAAATAGCATATATAAAAACGGACTTCATTCGATTGGACCACGGAGGAATACAGGGTGATTTGGTGTTCTTCAACCTATAAGGTTTCATTTTAAATCGCGAGAATAAAATTTCGCGCATAAGGCATACATATTTTGTGCGGGCATACATTGTTTCGCGAGGGCATACATCAGCGAACAGATATTATTTTCATAAGATTAGATGATTTCAGTGGTTTGATTTCGTTGGATTTTATGTTGCGAAATTTCCTTAGCGCGAAATGTGCGAAAATTAAATCCCTCGTGATATAATATTAGAATATGGCCAAAGCATTTGTGGGGTAAATCGCCATTTATTTTATTGCGGAATTCCGCCATATAATTTATTGCGATTTTCCGCCATAATTTATATGGCGATTTTTCCAAATGGCGATATTTCGCCATAATTAACATGGCGGACGAAATAAACTTTTTCAGATGTGGCCGCACTTCAATGTTTTTTAACATACATGACACACACATTCTTAAAACGATCAAATCATTAATAATTTATTTTTTCGACGAAATCGCCATGGCGAAATAACGCCATTTTAAATTTATGGCTATAAATCGCCATGGGTATTTCATGGCGACGAAAAATCGCCATGGCGTTTCCGAAATCGCCATGGCGATTTTGGAGTTTGAGACACAATAGCTCATTCATTTTTAGAGATTTTGATTCAAAACATAGTACGTTTTATTATTAGACCCCCAAACTATATATTTAAGAAAAAACATTTAGTGTAGGACCCTTAAAAAGGGTAGCTGAGTTTGCGAATTCACCGGATTCGCAAAGATTCACCGGACTCTGTTGCAAATTATCAATGTTTTTAACTGACCAACGCAAAAGATTAAATCAAAAGTCTATACAATTCAAAAGTATTTATAAAGATATTCTATCCGAGTGATATTTCTTCTACACGTAAGCTCACTAAAACCGTAGACTTTTTTTTTGAAAAATTTGATTTAGGATGAAATATTTGGGTAAATATACTACATAAATTTTCGGGCACATAAACTTTCCTGGTACCGCCATACCGGACAAAACAGCCAGAGGTACGACGATTTAAGTTTCCATAGAAATCATGTTTCGGGAATCTGGTACCGCCATACCGGACGGAGCAGCCAGAGACACGACGATTTTAGTTTCCATATAAATTATGTTTCGGGAACCTGGTACTGCTATACCGGATGGAACAGCCAGAGGTACGACGATTTTTTTCCATAGAAATCATGTTTCGGGAATCTGGTATCGCCATACCGGATGGAACAGCCAGAGGTACGACGATTTTTTTTATAGAAATCATGTTTCAGGAACCTGGTACCGCCATACCGGAATGAGCAGCCAGAGGTACGACGATTTTAGTTTCTGATATTCTTATCATTATACTTTGTTCGTGTATTTGTATTTGCTCAAATTCTTAGCTGACAACATTAACGTAGTTTAGAAAAATCTTTTGAGACTTAAGTAACTTTCCGCCTGCTTTGTACAGTACAGTAAAGAAGTCTTCTGTCACCCAAAGTTTTAAGCAAACCGTTGCACTAACTCACTACCTTTAAACCTTTAAAAAGAAATGTAACTATTGTAAGTCATGTTACACGTTAGTAGTGTTTAAAATGTTTACCTTCCCTTTATACGTAGTGCTTAAACACTTGTGAAGTAAGTCATTCATTCATTGAATGTTCCATTTGAGGTTAAGTTAATACGTCTAAACTTTATAGCTGAAGTTATAAAAGTCCTTCTCTACAAAAAAACATGTGTTTTTCTAGCTGTTCATGATATACTCGGCAAAAAAAGTTCTGCACACTTGGACATTTTATAAAATATCTTTTTAATTTCACCAAACACAACAAAATGATACATATCAAATAAATCAGCAACTCAAAGTCAACAAAATAAAAAAAAGTCAGAAATAAAATCCAATCAATACTTTATAAGCAATTCATTGCTAAAGTAACCTGTAGTTACTACACAAAAGTTGCAAAAAGCGCTTGACTTATACTGAGTGAATCCGGCGTTCTTTCAAGCGACTTCTCACGGAATTCAACAGCCGACGAAATATCAATTGTGCAACTGTGAACAAGAAAACCGGGTAGATCACCTTGCTTGACCAACTTCACGTGATCTTTCTTGTTTAGAAAGACGTCTAGGTGGCCGGTGTGGTCCGACATTTGCCATGACGGTCAAATTAACAAACTCTTCATTGTTGACCGTGAGAAATAAATTAATTTGAAAAAAAACACAAAAAAAACAACAACAAACATTAATGCAAAAATAATGCGTTTTCTCAAGTAAGATAATCTGTTTATTGCATTGGTTGGTTGTTTTTATACGCTTTATAAACTGGATGCTTTGATTCATTTCTACAGAATGGAAACTGTTCGAATCATCACCTGTTTTGTCATACCTTTAGGTCAATGAGTGAGACAACGTGATACTTTAATTAATAAAAACTTAAGTTTGTGCGTTATTCTTGAAATGGCTTGGTATCAACTTTTGATAACTTCCTGTTATTAACATCACAGTTCATGCTCATAATTGCATAAAACAGACACTGGTGAAATGTTTAATGATTTCATAGTTTCAAAACTCTATCTTGATACAGCAAATTTTGCAACTTTTGACTGTTGACCCCTATCATACTCAAAATGGCATTTCTCGCTTATTAACCAACCAATTTAAATTTAGTTTTTGTCTTTAGCTCCGCAAACAATTTATCTTTATATACATGTAAGTATTTATACCAGTTACTTGCTATATAATAAAATTTACGCAAAAGAACACCTGTGTGCAGAACTTTTTTTGGGGGGGGTATATAAATGAGTTCAAAGCATAATTATAAGAGCAACAAAATGCATAAAAATGCATAACAAATCGAAAAATGTCTGCGCTGTCTGTGGGAGGAATATATCGTAGGAGAGGAGAAATGTCTGCGCTCTCTGTGGGAGGAATATATCGTAGGAGAGGAGAAATGTCTGCGCTGATTGTGGGAGGAATATATCGTAAGAGAGGAGAAATGTCTGCGCTGTCTGTGGGAGGAATATATCGTAGGAGAGGAGAAATGTCTGCGCTGTCTGTGGGAGGAATATATCGTAGGAGAGGAGAAATGTCTGCGCTGTTTGTGGGAGGAATATATCGTAGGAAAGGAGAAATGTCTTCGCTGTCTGTGGGAGGAATATATCGTAGGAGAGGAGAAATGTCTGCGCTGTCTGTGGGAGGAATATATCGTAGGAGAGGAGACATTTCTGCGCTGTCTGTGGGAGGAATATATCGTAGGAGCGGAGAAATTTCTGCGCTGTCTGTTGAAGGAATATATCATACATGTACTAGAGGAGAAATGTCTACGCTGTCTGTTGGAGGAATATATCGTAGGAAAGGAGAAATGTATGCGCTGTTTGTTGGAGGAATATATTAGGTGATGTGATTCTGGGATGACTTTTATTTTTGGTAATTTACATGCTTATAATTCATAACAGAAATTGTTGCGCCATAAACTATTTGTTGATCCTAAGACACGCATATGCTATATTTAAGCACAATACTGCTCGTCCAATACGGCAATCTTAACACGGAATCACACATTAACAGCTGCTGTAAACTTAACGCAAAGGCAGGCCGTGTCTTCCGACATGAATTTCATTGAACATAGCAATTAACTCGAGTGAGGTACTTGCCGTGAATACCTGTTAAATAATGTCATCATGATTTGACAAGTGCAAATTGTTCAGGAGTGAAACAAATTGCTCGGTGCTCTCATACAGATTTACGTAAACTCAACCCGATGACGTGTTTCTACACTTATTCATGCACGTGGTGGAGACAGTCGTAATCGAAACAAAGAAAACGTCATACGAGTTGTTATTTAAATCCTAATATCGAATGATCAAACATTAAGGTTTAAACGATTTTATTTACACAAAAATATGTGTTTTATTTCAATATACTAACAACTAAACATCAGATATTTTTCAATATTGTAAGATAAAATATTCAATCATCAAACTATTATCATTTTTTTTTAAATAAGCCGAAACCTAAAACAGAACAGATACCTTTTAGATAAACGTAGTTTATTCATATTGTATTAGTTTATATCAGATTCATCATTGTGCTTTTCTTAATTTACTTAAGAACAGACTGATATGATCTAGTAACATAACGAGGGCATGCTTCAATGGCAGAAATACAAAGACACATTTGAACTCCGGTAGAAGGCCAAACCTTCAAATCACACGCTGCTTATATTCATGGGATTTAAACAAAATCATTGTTTTATTTTGTTTTTTAAATTTTAGAATATGAACTAGGATGGAATCACATTAATAAAGAACCGATGTAAAACAGTCAAGAGAAAACGTTCTGATACAGGTGATTTTTTTGTTCGCCCAGTGATGGAAATGTACTTAACTTTATAAATTTAAATACTCCATGAGTTGTCCCATAGCAATCCCATGTTTAAAAGAATTCTTTAAAAACGAAGCATTTATATTAATTATTCCTCAAATCAAGGTAGTGAGACAATAATCAGATAGTAAAAGATTATATAGAAACATAAGTTTATCAAGCCAATCTTTTTATACTTAATTGTATCCTAGTACTTTGAAGCACAATCACTGTATGAGCATGCCACTGGAACAAAGGAAGTATTTACGTCTACCAAATTGTACTATAGTCAGTATTGTTATCAGTAAATAATCGGTTTCATGCATTGATGATAATTACGTTTATCAGGCTTATCTGATCAACCAGTTTAGGGGTTGTCAAGGATAGCTCAGTTGGTAACGTAATTGAATTGCTTGGCGCACTCGCTGTCAAGAATACGTGCTCGCTCCTCAGAAGGGGCAATATCAATTTGAATGTATGGAAGGACATAAAAATCAAACTTTTCAGGTCCGCCAGTTGACAATCTCATCGCCTAATACAAGTCAATATGCATGAAAGTATCATGCATTTGCATTGTAGAATTAATTTGACATCAACTACATGTATCTTTATGTGCAGAGTTTATTGTTTCACTTCATTCTGTCTCCATAATATGATTTTCCGAAACTGTTTTACAAAATATCCTGTCGACACATTGCCCGGTTTTAGGGCTCTATGAAACTCAATAGTCGAGTTGCAACTTGGTTCGAGCCGAATACATTTTCAAGTTGTAGCTTTAACTCAATAAAACCGAATTCACACTTTATTATGAAAGGAAGGCCCGGCATCTAGGCTCTTCAGTATTGTGACTGTGTGCCAGCAAAGAATCCGACTGGACCCATTGTTTCTTAAATGTGGTAAAATGCTAACCTTAATTAACCCAATGACCGAGTCGTTTAACACCAGATTATTGTTATTGGTACCCTCGAGCACAGACATTGCCCATACTGAGCTCGGCAAAACACGAAGCTTTAAGAAATTTCAAATCTATTAAAAACTTCTAAAGCGAGAGTGGATTGTCTAGTCGTGTCTTCACTCATCAAAAGTTCTAATTGGTAACTTTTTGCTAAACCTTTTTTTATGAGAAAGAGTTGTTTTAACTTTCCTTGATCAGTTGTCAATTACAGTCTTTAAACTTTAAATTACTAACTGGAAAAGTTGGTATGAGTTATCATAGTTTTGCCGAAAACGCGGGAAAAATGCATTTCATGCAATAAAAGGTCAAGAAACCAAAACGTTCTCTGAACTGAATGTTCTGTCACTCATTAGTAAGACAAAAAACTGTAATATTTTGCCATTTTTTTTTAAATTGAATATTGTCATTAGAGAGATTTTTAAATGCTTATATAGATCATAGTACAACGATAAAATTAGTAATTCCTTAAGGATTACGTGTACTCTGAATGTTCTATGCGTTCTACAGACCGGGTAATGTATTTTTCATTCCTGTTAT
This sequence comes from Corbicula japonica, assembly GCA_038501625.1. Classification (NCBI taxonomy): domain Eukaryota; kingdom Metazoa; phylum Mollusca; class Bivalvia; order Venerida; family Cyrenidae; genus Corbicula; species Corbicula japonica. The sequence goes on from JAZAYU010001341.1 coordinate 28,470, forward strand.
TATGAGCGCTTCCAGGAAAGCAAATATCATGGAATATTAATACACTTACTGGTACTCAAGTCTCATGTATCTACCAACATTGCAATACTGTGCCGTTTGCTATTGTTATTTTAAGTTTGAAAGATTTCGCATGATACTGTCATCTGTATGGATGGGCTGATGTATATCATTAAAACGTGGCTGATCACTTGACCTGGAAATGAAAGTGTATTTTATTCTCCCTCCAGTTGTTTAAAGGCAAGGCTATTGTCACTGAAATATGTTCAACTTGTCTGTTTCTGCATTTACAATAGTTTTACAGTATAAACGAATTGCATATGTTTTAGTCCGGGTTCAAATCATTCGCTGCTTATAAGAATGTGATTTTCATAAAGGCTTTGTTTGATATTTTATTTAGCCTTATGTTTTACTAGGTTCATTTCCAATTTATGAAAGAGCTATTGTGTTATAAATCGGTAAAGCCGTCAATTAAAGTTGCAGTTTAAATTGGCGCTTGTAGTCGTAGCGGTTTAGCCCAATTTTGCTTTTGGACGATATGAAAGCATATGAATGCCAAATTTTTAGTTTCTAGACGTGTTGTTCAACAGATAAAAAAACGTTAAATGACTTGCATGCATGCATGACACAAGCGATTAAATAGGACAAATCAGAAATAGCTTTTACAGAAAAGTAAATAATATAATTAAGTACATAATATTTCTAAACGCGACTTTTTAAAAGGAGGAACATCAAGCTTTTTTCATTTATTGTAAGAAAAATCGATTGTATAATCATACAAAAGAATTGGAAACATATGTACTTTTTAAAAGTTGTATATTCCTAAACACGGATAATACATAGCCTAAACAATTTCTTTAGAGATATACATTCCCTTTTCGATCTTGTAACCCTGACCCTAACCCTTTTGCTGCGCGTGGAGGCTTTTTGTGAGTGTGGCGATTCCTGATATGCATATTTCACTTTTTTGCAATTAATTCTACAACATATTAAGTTGAGATTATCAAAGCTGGTCGATTAGACCGTAGCCTATCTTCTACTTTGATGTTTGCTGTGAAAAATTAAAACATAGTTTGGTAGAAATTCTGTGGGTATAACATTTTCCCACCTATGTCATTTGTTCTTCAGTCAGTTTTATATGCTGGTTGGAACCGGTTGCGAAAATGGGAAGGCAGCAACTTGTTACTATGTTAGTTTCGGGACGGTTTCATTCATCGCAATTTTCCTAATTCTTTGTTTTTATACGGTAAATAGTAAAATAATGAAAACATAGTCGATTAGCAATTTCATTTCATCGAGCCCTTGTTAAAACATTCCCGTAGTCTTTTCGGTAACAGGGAAGTGCCATACTGAATTTTATAGTGCCGAATTGATTGTGTGATTTTATAAATCGGCAATCAATGCCGAATGTTAATCGTGAGATTGTCCTGTTTTCAAGATATCCATTGTTTGAAAATATAGCAATTTAATTGTCTAAGTTTACGTGCGTCAATAAAATGTAAATTGTTTTGTTCTTAAATTGAGGGATGATCCTTTATCTCGGTTCTGGCACGAGACACTCATCTAACTGATTTTAATTGGACTGCGTAACTTCCAATATACTGTGAATTCTTTAATGTTCACGGGGATACTGTTTTCGTTAATTGATCAAAATCGGGATTAAAAAATGAAAACCACGAAATTATAAAAGCTTACTGTAAAAACTACTTGGTGATGAAACCAAAGAAATATAATGCCCACGAATATAAAAGTGTTCACTGTAACTCAGACTTTATTTGTTTTGCAAAGACCGATATGTTAAACCAGAAGGAAGTAAACATATTAATTGTGTGAAAAGCACCATTCTAACCTTAAATTATCTTTGCGGTACATAATGTCTCATTGCAATTAGCAATTAAGTCTGCTGATGTCATTATATAGGTAATGAATAAACTACCATACTCTTTACTATTTAACCTACCAGAAGCCTAACGGCACAAGGACATTATTTTTTTTAATAACGTCATTTCAAATTTATTTTCGATTGCACTGCGAGATCTTTTACCATACATTTCTTTCTAAGAGAATCAATTAATCAGACAACCGAGGAAACTTTTTATCATCTCAGTCTTATATTTATAATGTAAATGTTAATGCGCAACATTTGGTTGACCTACTTATCACATAAACACCGACCAAATCATGATGACTACATAGTATCAATAAATATGTTTTGTATAGTATTCGAAAACCACGTTGTTCACATGCACAAGTAAACTGTCAGTTTGATAAAAGTTGATGCAAATTTTATACATGTAACCTCGAATATATCAGGGCATAAAACATCAATATCAATTATGGGATGCCTTTCCTGTTTTATTTAATGACCAAGGAATTTTGGAAGCTGGCGCGAAAATGGCTGACGTAATGTGGTCATAGTTTGAATTTTGTTTGAATGCAAGGTCGATTTTTTTCAAGGGCAGTTTGCGTTATGAAGTTAGCGTAAGGTAGATCACATAAAACGGCCGATAAAGTAATTTAATATCCAATTAATTGTTTGCTTAATGGTTTCCGTGAAGCTTGTATATCCTTTCCGCGCCCGACCCTGTTTTCCGGACGGACGTCCGTAACGTATTTAAACGTGACACAATTTTGACTTCCCAAAACCCGACCCTGATTTACTGGAGGACGCCCGAAACGTATTTAAACGTATGCTTTTTTCACGATTTTAAAACCCATAACGTAAATCTGCGTATTTTTTTTTAATGCCCGTTGATAATTGTATGTTTGAATAAAGCATATACGCTTTTGTCCGTTACCGGTATTCTACCTTTTTATGGAATTCGGAATTTTCAACATGGTAAGAAACCCAATAAGTAACTGTAAAACACGTTATCTAACGTTACGGTCTTTCTTCTGTAAAAAAAGGTGGAAATCAAGAATAGTGAGTTAAAATCCCGAATTTCAACGCTCTTTTACGTAATGGGTGAAAAATTCGGTTTATCGCAGAAGACTGTAACGTAAAATTCCGTCAATTAATTAATCTAATTAACAGTCATTAATTTTTATGCCATTGCAAAAAATGTCATTTTTAAGTTATTACGAGGTAGATATAGGATTTTTTTGAAATAATGAATAACTGTTTTAGAGCCACTTTTTTATTTTGACAATAAAAGATGAAGAAACAGCAACACATGTTATTAGATTTTTTTTCTTAAAATTGAACTTTTTAAAATTAGAAATTTTCTTATCAGATTATCTAAATCACATGTATTCAATTTCTTACTAAATAATATTTGAGAGAAAATATGCGATGCGTTCAATGGACTATTAGTGTTAAAATACTGATCGATGATGCCGTGTTCTTCTAAATAGCCACCAAAGGAAGGACTTTTTTAAAAATGAAAAATAAATCGACGGGTTTTCGACGAAGAAACAGGGTCGGGTTTTGAAAAGCGATTTTTTTATACGTTTAAATTTTTTGGCGTCTTCCCGTAAAGCAGGGTCGGTTTTTGGAGGTCAAAATTTGTCACGTTTAAATACGTTATGGTCGTGGAAAGGATATCTAGTTAGAACTGCACGTGAGCTGTAATCTCGATTTCAGCTGCCGTTAGATGTAAACGAAGGCCGCGTGACTACCAAGCTCGATAATGTGCGCTGTCACACTGCAGGTTAAACACAGACCGTTTTGTGCGCTGTCACACTGCACGTTACACACAGATCGTTCTGTGCGCTGTCACACTGCACGTTTCACACAGACCGTTCAGTGCGCTGTCACTCTGCACGTTATACACCGATCGTTCTGTGCACTGCGACACTGCGCGTTACACACAGATTGTTCTGTGCGCTGTCACGCTGCACGTTACACAAAGATCGTTCTGCGGCTGTCACGACGCACGTTACACACAGATCGTTTTGCGGCTGTCACACTGCACGTTACACACAGATTGTTCTGTGCACTGTCATGCTGCATGTTACACACAGATCGTTCTGCGGCTTTCACACTGCACGTTACACACAGATCGTTCTGCGGCTGTCACACTGCACGTTACACACAGATTGTTCTGTGCGCTGTCACGCTGCACGTTACACACAGATCGTTCTGCGGCTGTCACGCTACACGTTACACACAGATCGTTCTGTGCGCTGTCACACCGCACGTTACACACAGATTGTTCTGTGCGCTGTCACGCTGCATGTTGCACTCAGATCGTTCTGCGGCTGTCACGCTGCACGTTTCACACAGATTGTTCTGTGCGCTGTCACGCTGCACGTTACACACAGATCGTTCTGCGGCTGTCACGCTGCACGTTACACAAAGATCGTTCTGCGGCGGTCACACTGCACGTTACACACAGATCGTTCTGTGCGCTGTGACATTGCACGTTACACACAGATCGTTCTGCGGCTGTCACGCTGCACGTTACACACAGATTGTTCTGCGGCTGTCACACTGCACGTTACACACAGATTGTTCTGTGCGCTGTCACGCTGCACGTTACACACAGATCGTTCTGCGGCTGTCACGCTGCACGTTACACACAGATCGTTCTGCGGCTGTCACACTGCACGTTACACACAGATTGTTCTGTGCGCTGTCACGCTGCACGTTACACACAGATCGTTCTGCGGCGGTCACACTGCACGTTACACACAGATCGTTCTGCGGCTGTCACACTGCTCGTTACACACAGATTGTTCTGTGCGCTGTCACACTGCACGTTACACACAGATCGTTCTGCGGCTGTCACACCGCAAGTTACACACAGATAGTTCTGCGGCTGTCACACCGCACGTTACACACAGATCGTTCTGCGGCTGTCACACTGCACGTTTCACACAGACCGTTCTGTGCGCTGTGACACTGCACGTTACACACAGACCGTTCTATGCGCTGTCACACCGCACGTTACACACAGATTGTTCTGCGGCTGTCACACTGCACGTTACACACAGATTGTTCTGTGCGCTGTCACACTGCACGTTACACACAGATCGTTCTGCGGCTGTCACACCGCACGTTACACACAGATCGTTCTGCGGCTGTCACACTGCACGTTACACACAGATTGTTATGTGCGCTGTCACACTGCACGTTACACACAGATCGTTCCGCGGCTGTCACTCTGCACGTTACACACAGATCGTTCTGCGGCTGTCACACTGCACGTTACACACAGATCGTTCTGCGGCTGTCACACTGTACGTTACACACAAATTGTTCTGTGCGCTGTCACACTGCACGTTACACACAGATCGTTCTGCGGCTGTCACACCGCACGTTGCACACAGAGCGTTCTGTGCGCTGTCACACTGCACGTTACACACAGACCGTTCTGTGCGCTGTCACACCGCGCGTTACACATAGATTGTTCTGTGCGCTGTCACACTGCACGTTACACACAGACCGTTCTGTGCGCTGTCACACCGCACGTTACACACAGATCGTTCTGCGGCTGTCACACTGCACGTTACACACATATTGTTCTGTGCGCTGTCACACTGCACGTTATACACAGACCGTTCTGTGCGCTGTGACACTGCACGTTACACACAGACCATTCTGTGCGCTGTCACACTTCAAGTTACACACAGACCGTTCTCTGCGCTGTCACACTTCACGTTACACACAGATCGTTCTGTGCGCTGTGACACTTCACGTTACACACAGTCACAGATCGTTCTGACGGAAAACAAAATCGATGCATTTCATTTGACTACAAAATGGCTCCCTTTTATTCATCTGTTGGACATATGGGATTACACCAGACGTTAAGTACATAGCAGAGATGGTGTCAATAACGTAGTTTATCCTTAGTGATCCTGACGTAAAAATTGATGTGTAAAAACTTGCAATTTATTTTTTTTCTGTCAACAGTGTTAACCATTTATGTATATTGAATAAACTGTGTGACACGTAAGTTAAGTTTACTTTATATTACATGTAGCGAATGCAAAAGTTTGTTTCACACAGTATTCTTACTGACTAAACTTTTTCGGGCAAGTTTCGCCCTGATATGTTGTTGCCTGGCTAAGTCTTCGAGAACATCATTTATTTGACATAAAGCAGATAAATATGTTTGGCATGAGTTTAGTTTAACATGGATAATTTTCTTATTAATCTCAACATCTTGGTATTTAATGTTGAGTACGGCCTACTTCTTATTGTTCTAAACACAATACGTTATCGTTCCAATGATCCGTTTTTAACATTGTCAATACATTGTTCCAGTTACAAAGGAAACGCACGCCTGGGAGTACAGTATATGGTATCAGTAATGAAAGAACGACCAAAGACAGTAACGCAAATAAAATAAGACAATAGTATACTGATATCGTTACATATAATTATTGTAAAGCATAATACAATTACAATAGCTTTGTCAGCCTGTCAGCAGCAAACCAGCCTCGTGACAAGTCACGCATTTGAATTCTTACTATGTTTGCGCCCTGTATAGTGATATAAACCATATTTGACTTTTGTGACTTTTGACAATTTGATATATCTACAACGAAGAGTCTGTTGGTATAATGAGCAAACTTTTAATTTGCGTACTTATTAAGAAAATATTGCCAGTTAACCATGTAGGTGATGGCATCTAGATTAAGATTTGTGGATTTATCGATGTTTAATCGGGGGCAGTTTTATAAGCGTTGGTAGTTTGCTCGGATTTTGATCAACAAAATTAGGGAGCTCATGTTTATAAAACGCAGCCTCCTGTGTAACTAGATTACGAAGCACATGACTGTCTACAAAACAGCCTCATACCTAACACAATAACGGTGCACATGCTTATAAAGCAAAACAGTCATCAGATGACCCCATCACTTACTAAAGCAATCTAAGCAAAATGCATAAGTCTTCAACCTTAGAACGGTCAGTGGCAATTTTTTTTGTCTCAAAACATATTCTGCGATGACTTCGGCCTAAAACTTACCTCGCAATGTTCTGTGTAGGCCGTAAAGCACAATACATATATCTGTGTAAATACTGCGTTGCGTTCAACTTGAGGATAGGGGCCGTGGACAGAAGTACGCATGCCATTAAGATTCTACTTTCACTTTGAACCAGGAAGTAAGTTTTCCTTGAATTTCTTGAAAACTCTTACATTATTTTGACGAATTGGCACTAAACATTGTAGACCAACATATACTTATTTCAGGTATGAGTTGCTTTGGTATATTATTCATGAATTTCAGAGTTCTCATGCAAACGGTTTTTCTTTTGTTTAAGTATGTGCTTGGTAATTAGAACATGAATTAGACTAAATTGAGCTTGCAAACGTTTACTACATCCATGGCTAAAAACATTTCTTTACTAAAATCTAGGTGGCAAAAATAAGTATTTCCCCCAAAATTTATATTTGACATTTTAGCTAGTTTTCGCCAGTTGCAATGTTTGCGACCTCTTAATGCCCAAGGACAGGCTCAATCAACCCAACCCGTCATAGTCTTTGGCTTTTAAAGTTCACTTTCATATTTTTAAAACGGACAGTAGCGTTATTTGAGCTGGTGGCGGCTGTAAAATATCTCCGCATATACATGTAAACTGTTGTTGTTACGGCGGCTAGGCGGCTTAGACAGTAATATGCATTTCACTTACAGCCCGTGAACAGACTCAATCAAACCGAGCCTTTAAGAAACAGTCCAAATATTAAAGAATACATCCCACCATGTTGAAGCACAGTACATTTCGTCTTCTGAAGAAATCAGCACATGTGAAGGCACCAAACCAATTATGACACCTATATAACAGCAAATGGTTAAGTGTAGCTCAATACACAATAACAGAGCTCTCCGTTTACACTAGCATGAAGATAAATAATATCACAATAAGACCAATAACAAAGATAACCAACAAACAAAACAAAAGCTTTCTGATAAGTTGGTGTCATTTTATAAAGACTACATTCAATTTGTATTTTGCCACGCATTTGAATCAAGAATACGATATATTCTCTCATTTCAGAAAATAACTGTTAAAGTGTTTAGTAATTTTTCAAAACACAGCATCGTCTGTGGTATCGGCTGTGCTTTTCACCGTGTCGAACATATACATTACCTGTCCGATAATTCCGTTTTACTATCCAGCGCAGACACACTAATAAGCTTACCAATTTTTAAAGATAGTTCTACAGCCAAATGACACAAATATCCTAGAAGTACGAGCGTCCGAACATCGGGTTTCAGGTGCACGTGTTATCAAACAAAGAAACCAACAAAGTGATTGGTGATCGGATAAGAAGTCATCTGTTTCTGACAATTGTTCTTGTGCTCTGTAATATTTAATAGAAGAAGACTTCACCAAAATTGTACCAACCTGCCACGTAACGCATGCCAACTGATGTGAGTGGTTTATATGCTTATTAAAACAGACTACTCCAGCTGATGATAGGCGAAAAATAATAAATAACATCACAGCATGTTTGCTTTATTTAGATTAAATGTTTCTGTCTTGATGCGGTTATAAGTTACATGTATGACATATCATTTAATTGTTATCGATTGCAATGAATCTAGTCTAAAACCGTAAAGAAACGACACATCTTTATTGTTCTTATAATCGTAGGTAAACTGTATGACTGTGTTCAGAGCAGTTGCTTGATATATATGGGCCATCAACAACTGTTCTTATAATTATTCTTGTTCTTATTGCCAAGCACATACTATTATTAAAACAAAAGAAAACCCGTTTGCATGAGAACTGAAATTTGCGGACAATTGACCAAAATAACTCATACCTACAATAAGTATATGCTGATCTACAATCATTAAGTGCAAATTCGTCAAAATAATATAGGCAAAATGTACAATGTATGACTGTAATCACAGCTGTTGCGTGATATATCTTGGCCGCCAACGACAGCTTTTGTGATCACGGTGACAGCGCCTAGCCCTGCAATTCCTGCGACGCAACCAACTGAGCTAGCCGGGACAATCCAAAAAACGTTGATCGGATAGCCCTGATATTATTTATGTAACAATCACATGACATTGGTAACGGGTTATTTTACTATAACAGTACTGACTATATGTACAGGGAGACTTTCTACGGCCGCCACACTGCACACATAGCGCTACTGTGAATTTCAAATGATACTGCCTCTAGCTGGGAGCGAACCTGCACCGTCACGGCGACAGCGCCTAGCCCTGCAATTCCTGCAGGTTGAAAATCGTCTTTCATTAAAGGTTTTGTGTTGTATACATGTAACCATGATTGTAGAAAATATCTATAATGTACCTTTTCTTTCCAGTGGTCCCACGATAAGTTTCAAATATGAGGTTAATTAAGATAAAATCTATAATCAGATTTAAAGCATACTGCCATTTAACAACAACCTTCAAAATAGACAGAAATAGATTTAAACAATGCGTGGTATCTATAGGCTTCAAATAACAAGATAAATTGTTTTGTATGATTGAACAATTACGTTGCCGCTTCATTCATTTAGAATGGCAAATGAGTTTTGCACGCAAACCCTTACTTTGCAAATTTAAATACCTTTGTGTCATTTTGAGTTCAATTATAAACCTATTAATATTTGCGATTCAAGTTTAAAATATCAGTCAACTATTACAGTCACTGTGACAAAAATGTCTTTGGTAAAAAAAATATGATGCAAGCGTTAATGTTTCCTGATAGTTTAATGAATTTCCCAATTTAACAGTAGGCCTAATGCAGAATGTTTAAGTTGGCTTTTATAAAAATAAAATAATTATTCATTAAACAATTGTCAGAAGGGATATTTTATGCAGGACTAGGCGTTGTCGTCGTGACGGTATGGGTTCGCTCCCAGGTAGAGACAATATCAATTGAAATTCCCGAAATTCAGAGTAGCAATTTTTTTGCGGTTGGCGGCCGTAAAAAGTTTCACTTTATAAAGTCAGTAATGTTTTCAGTACAATAACCCGTTACCGATGTCATGCAGTGATGGTAACGTATATCAGGGCTATCCGTACATTCTTTTTGGTAGTTGTCCCGGCTAGTTCAATTGGTCGCGTTGTCGGAATTGCAGGACTAGGCGCTGTCGCCATGAGGTTGCGGGTTCGGTCCCAGATAGAGACAATATCATTTATTCAGTCTACTCAGTTATCCTCACTCATTTAATAAAGTTTCGGCCTTATGGCCTTTATCAAAATGCACGAAAACTAAACTCTTCTACATGTTAACATAAAACATAAAGCAGTACATAAAGGAAAAAATAAACAACAACAAAACAACAACACGTTTTACAGAAATGACGTTGAAGGCGAAGGGGACATTTTACCGGGACGCGTCAAAAGTATTCTTCACATTATTATAATAGGATATATCGGTATTAACCTAACCAAACCTTTTATGAGCCTGTTGGTGCAAGTGTTTGTGTACATGTAAGTGTTGAAATGTGTCTGTACGTGCGTAGATTCTTTTATAAAAGGTTTTGAATCTAAATCGATTATTCACCTGGATGAAAGGTTTATGTACACTTTAAAAATGTGGACAACTCTGTCTGGACGACTGAGAATAATTCATGGATCTGTTTGTGCAAGTCGAAGATACAGGTAACGCCAAAACATTATATATGGATAGCAGAAAGAGTCATCAAGCGAGCTACGCAATAACCTGTATTCCCTAGTCCTGGGTTGTCTACGTACACAATTTCGGTGGATTCTCTGCGTACACCCATCGTATCACAGTTGTGTTCTCCGCGTACATTTGAGTACCTTTTCAAACGAAATTTTCTCGAATTTAATACAACTTTTGAGTAACCTATGTAATGCACGCTGGGTCAGGACGAACATACTCCAAGTCAGAAAAAAATAAGACCTGATTTTTGTGGGTACATTTAAACAATAACAACTTTACCAAATCATAGTGCCTCTAGCTGGGAGCAAACCCGCACCGTCACGGCGACAGCACCTAGCCCTGCAATTCCGGCGACGCAACCACCTGAGCTAACCGGAACAACACCAAAAAAAGGTTGATCGGATAGCCCTGATATACGTTACCATAACAGTACCGTCTATATGTACGGGGAGACTTTTTACGGCCGCAACACTGCACAAATAACGCTACTGTGAATTTAAAATAATAGTGCCTATAGCTGGGAGCGAACCCGCAACTTTACGGCGACAAAGGATCTTGTCCTAACTGTGCAATGTTCAGACAAAAGCTGTACAATCGATAAAAGACAATTAAATCCCTGTCGTTGGTTTCAACATTTAATCAGTCGGAAGTAGAACTATCTTTTATGTTACTAAAAAGCATATGCTTCAGTTAAATATGTAATGTTTTTATCTCATCTGTCACATAGTGAAAGAGTGAGCTTTCGTGATCGCCTTTCCTCCGTCGTCCGTTCACAATTATTGTCCGCACTCTAGCGGTCTTACTTTTTATCCGATTTTCTTCAAACTTGGACAGAATGTTTATCTCAATAAAATCCAGGTCAAGTTTGTAACTGTACAATGTGACCCTTAAAATTAGCTCACTAGGTCAAATTATAGAAAAAGCTTGTACGCACTCTAGCGGTGTAAAGTTTGGTACAATCCTCATCAAACTTGGTCCGATCATCTACAAATATGGTCAGAATGTTTATCTCAATGATATCTAGATCAAGTTCGAAACTGGGTCATGTGACTTTGAAAACTCGGTCACATGGTCAAATTATAGAAAAAGCTTGTCCGCACTCAAGCAGTGTTAAATTTGGTATGATCTCCTTTTAATTTGGTCAGAATGTTTATCTCAACGATATCTAGGTAAAGTTTGTAACTCGGTCATGTGACATTGAAAACTAGGTCGCTATGTCAAATTATAGATAACGCTTGTCCGCACTCTAGCGGTCTTAATTTTCGGGTGGTCTTCTTCAAGCTTGGTCAGAATGTTTATCTCAATGCTTTCTAGGTCAAGTTCGAAACTGGGTCATGTGACCGTGAAAACTAGGGTACTAGGTCAAATTATAATTAAAGCTTGTCTGAATTCTAGTGTTCTTAATTTTGGTCTGATCTTCACTTTCAATACCATAAGATCTTGGTTCCTTTTTTTTAATTGCCATGTTGCATTATGGGTTCCAGAGTTATGGTCCATGAAAGTGGCAAAATTAATAATAATTATTTCAGCTACATTTTTATTTGATTTTATTCAGACGTACAATACTTGTGTTACTATAAGATCTCGGTTTCTTTCTTGAACTCGCTAGATAACATAATGGGTTCCAGAGTTATGGCCCTTGAAAGAGCCAAAGTAAGCTATTTTGACCTTGTCTCCACAATAGCAGCTTTAATTTTTGACTTGTTTTTACCAAACTTGTACACAACTCTTGCAACCATACAGTTGTTGACAGGTGAACGACCCAGGGTCCTTTGGAGCCTCTTGTTTTCAGTTTGTGGTCGATCTGCCATGCACCGAGTTCCTGACTTTTTGTTTTAGTGTAATCAACTCATCAATAATGTCGTATTCTTTTACTCATGTTATATGCTGTTTGCAGATGTGCCGGTATAGTGTAATTTTAACACGGGCGTAACAATAACACGTTTTTTTTAAAGTTTTGATGGTCTCGTTTAAAACTGAATTGTATTATTACGGGATAGTAAATCAGCACGAAAATTCGTCTATGACATCATTAAATGTTGATTTAATGTTTACAAAATTCTGTTGCATTCAAAATATTTGTTCCTATGAAATATCTGGTTGTCAATTTCGGGACTATCCGCGATTTTATGTTCAAAAATGGGCTTCGTAAAAAAAACTACCACGAATTATTTGAGAAATAAAATCGTAAAACAAAATGCGGAAAACTATAAAAACAAAACATTTTTTATAGTAATGCAGTGCTGATGCAAATTCATGCCTTTTAACAATCTGTTTAAAGCTTTAAAATGTCACATATTTTTTCCGTAATGGCGTCAATTCCGTGAGGTATACTAACATGAAGTTACATCGTTTAGATTTATTTAACCTTCATTTACAATAAAAAAATCGTTTGTTTACACAAACAAAGTTATAGCTTATAGGTATCAAAATATTACGACTTAATAACACAAAAATAGGTGTCTGATGCCATTAAACAGTTTTCATAACGGTCTTTTTTACCTGCGGACATCGGAAGATAGTTCACTTCCGGGATTTTGTTGTTTTGTTATGTTGCTATATTTTATTTAACCTGCTAATTATTATCTGCTAAAATGTTACAAGAACATTTAAATCAGGGATATGTTGGTTCAATACTGTAAAATGTCAATATTTTTAACAATTTGCATAACAATAGTAAAATGTTAAAGGTGGATTAACATGAAATTTCATATAAATAAGGAATACATCAGAAACATGTTAAAATCTGGAAAATCAACAAATCAGATTGAAAGACTATTTCAGTTGTACTATTTGTAAAAATAAAACAAAATATATCAGATGAAAAGTTTTAAACTGTTATCTCGGTTGTTCAGTTATGTAAATTATTTAATTGTAAGCTTTAGCTTTGGCGTTGACCATTAGCAATGCAACTTACAAGTTTATATTCAATGATGTTTTAGATAACGGGGCTGATATCTAGAATGGGGGATTGTTTGCCGTAGTTTAAGGCTGGTTACATGATAATTTCCAACTTTCAGACCAAAATCCGCATGAAAATTAAATATTACTACTCACAAAGGGGTCTGAGCAACCCGCTGAACCCCTTCAGGATCCACCGTTGAGATACAATAGGGTGCACATGTTTTTACGAAATCCCCTGGCCTTTTAACGAACCAAGCTTAAACATTTAGCAATGATACGCCGGCTGACATCTTTCCTTCTGGGAGTGAGTGAGTACTCTTGTCATTAGAGACATTTAAGAAGTATTTCTGAATTCTAGGGATCCAACACATAACTTCATGACTGCCATGCAAAGGATTTTGTCACCACCAGTATGTTACCATAATTATGTAAAATTGCACTGAACAGAGCATGTACAACATTTAATGGATACAATAAACTATAGTTTATGGTAAATCACAGAAGTGTGCTTAGAAATAAGATTTTAAAATTTATCCTCAGGGATTCATCTAGCTGCTGGATCTCTATGGTTATTTTCTCATTTTTATAGGGGATTTGGATTCAGTCAATCAATAGCCAACACGAAACTTATTCCAGGGTAAAATGACTCCTCAGTAAATTTGTAGTGGTCAAAATAGGTATTTTGGAAATTTTAAATCAAAGGGTCATCTCCCAGTTCACATGGAACATCTGATCCTAAATAGAAAATAAGTCCCAGAAGTCATTCACATGCTTGAGCTAGTATATTTGCTTTCCACTAGCATAACTTTATGGACAGTGTCAGCAAATCAGTGATAATATAAGTAATTTTACATTTTCACTTTATGCTGATTATTTTAGAGGATCAAGTGTGAACAGATTTTTTTAATTCTACTACCTATCACTAAATGAGGTTAATAACCCCACAATACTGCTTTGTCAGAGTAAACATAACAAGATGTGTTGCAATCATTTTCAGTGATATCCCATGGGCAAAGAGTGTAGATCCAGATCAGCTGACACATCTGTGCCATGTGATCATCATCTACAATGTTCCCTTTTTCATTCATGAGATTATTTCTTACCAAGAAGCAAATAGTGTAGATCCTGGTCAATTGGCACAGTTGATCTAGATCTACAATGTTAGCACATGATTGTGGTGAAATGGAACAAGAAGGAACATCTCAACTGATCCTGGCAAATACTTTAACCATTTCTTATGGGTGCTATAACTGTTGAGATCTGAGATAAGCTTACTCTTATTTTTTTGACCTTTTAGCCCAAGATTTCTAAACTATTGAGATAACGGGACACCATTGCCAGGGGACGCTGTGTGGCCCAATGGTTTATGTATTTGGCTGACAATCACAGGCTTTTCACTGCTCAGGGTATAAGTCCTTTTGAAGTCAGAATATTTTGTTACGAGACCTATCGGCATTAGCTTTAGGTAATTCTTCCTAGGTCTAAAAGATAATGCCTGAAGAAATCTGAATTCTTCTTTGACCTGAATAACCTGGAATTCAACCCAAGATTTACACTTGTAGGACAGTTGTTAATCTTAGTATGGAATCCAAGCTCAGACCTCAGGTTGCTCGCTGGTTAATTTTGAGATTTTACCCCATTTTAACCAGTCAGATTGCTGAGATCTGAGACTGGTCTTCCATGCTCAGTTTTATATCTAAAAGCAATTAAATCAATGGGATGGCATTTCCTCACCAGCATACCTGGTATTGTCTGGGACTTTACACTTTTGTACATCTTCCAAACAATTAAAAAAACTGTTTTATCATTTAATCACCTTTTTAGTGCTTAGCACAGATACATTTGTCACATTTATTACCAGTGAAGACCCTAGTCATCATGTATATTTGTAGAGTTTATTCAGTCTACACTAATCAGTATTCAGTAAACAAATTGCAGGTAAATGCTACTACCTGGCTGTAGATCTTCCATGGACTTGTGCAATTTAACATGGAAAATGCATGGATTTCCATGGACATAGCATGGAATTCCATGGAAAATTGATGTTTTTCAATGGAAAGTGAGATTCCATGCACTCTGTCCATGGAAAATAAAGTTATTTTCCATGGACATTAATAAAGTTGTCCATGGAAAGCAAGTTAGTTTCCATGGAAAGTAAAGACCAGCATGGAAAGTTGTCCATGGACAGACAAAGTTAACATGGAAGTATTTGTCCATGGACAGCTACCTAGAGTTTATGAGGATAGTACTTAGAATATTTTCACCTATTGACCATTTCACCGGGGAGGGTGCAGTCTGGGATTACATAATGTCCAGAAATCTAAGAAGATGTTGCCATGGATACATTACAGGAAGCAATAAAATCCAAAAATTATTTGAAAACTTTAGGAAGGATTCTTACAGTATAGTAACTGCTTGCTTCAATCAGGATTATAAAGTTAGTTAACCAGTTATTTTAAGAGTGATTTTGACTAGTGTTTACATTTCACTGGATTAAAAGTGTTTTATGGACTACTGAATAATACACTGTAAGTCACTTGTTATTCTGACTGCAAAAGGTGGGAATTACATAAGATATGCACTATACATGTTTAACATTAAAATAAACTGTGTTAACTTTCTGCAGCATTTGAATAACTTATATTCATTTTTCTACTTTGCTTATAGAATAATAATAATAATAATAATAATAATAATAACTTTAGTTCAAGAGGAAACACAGTTGGGAAAGCCCAATCTTCCCTGTGGTCCTCTATTATTTAAATTTATAACTATGAACAAAAAATGCATTGTATCTCAAAAGAGAAAAAACAAATACAGGCATACAACAGGTTATGCTAGAAGTTTTTGTGTAATTTGGCATTAATAATCCATAACTATGATTTCCTGAGTTTTTTTCGAATTGTTATGATTCAGAAAATGAGTAATCCCCAGATCCACAGGTGTTTCCTCTGTCCATGGACAACAGCAGGCAGCTTCCATGGACAGCAGCTAATGTCCATGGACCAATCTTGAGCAAATCTGTCCATGGACAAAGTAAATATGTCCATGGACGATGTCCATGGAATCCATGGACAGTGTCCATAGAATCCATGGACAGTATCCATGGAAAGAGATGGTATAGTCCATGGACAATTCCCCTCCCCCCTTCAAATTTTTCCATGGAATTTGTTTCCAATACTCCATGGACAAATTTTCCATGCAAATTTTCCATGGAATCCATGGACAATCTACAGCCGGGTAAGAACAATAAATTAATGTACTTGGTTTGGATTGATAATTTAATAGGTATTTGAATTGCACCAGTTGTTTTCATTTGCGTTTGCATTCTACTCATTAGAATGAGCAAATTGTGCAGAATGATTTAAAATTTAAGAAATTATAATGAACATTTCAGTAACTTTTTGTTAGTTTTGTTGTGTATATTGATATAAATCTATCTTGACACATTATAGGATGTTAAACTCATTTAAATATATTGATTCATATTATAATTGCACCTCTTTTCTCAATAATTAGTAGCCTTCACAAATGTATCTCATACTTTTTCTATTAATGACCTTATAAGTTAAGGTCATTTTTCATTGAACTAAATCCTTAAGCCTGATTTCATAAAAAATCAATTGTTTCATGACCAATTCATTAAAAAGAGAACTGTGATGCCCACATGTAAAAATATTGAACAATTACCCCCAAAAATTGTATCATTTTATTTATTTTTTTAATATGTTATGGTTACATTTCCTCCCATTTACATATGTTAAACTTTCAGTGTAGATCCTGATCAGCTGGCACACTTATGTATTTTGGCTGTATACATTTTCTTTTCTAAAACCAAAATTTTAAAATAATTTGTTCACTATCAGATGTAGTTTTACTTAAATTTAAAAAATAATCCATTGTCCAGGAAAGCTTTAATTAAAACTAAACATGTTGCATAAGTTGTAATTATAAGATTTTAGCTAATAACTATAGGTGCCATTTTCCGATTGTTATTTCAGAATTGAAAATTAGCTTATGCACAAGTTCAATTGTTGCAACAGTTTATATAACATACTGAATGATCCAAAACTCATTCAACACTTATTCATTTTCTCGCAACAAAGTGGGTAAGCATAACAATTATTTGGTGATCGGAAAAAAATTTGATAAGAGAAAATCCATGCATGAATGCAAAGTCATAAAAAGTTTGTCCGATTCTTATGCGTCGTATCTTGATTCTTTAACAATCTGTGTTTTGAAATTGAAGAGTGCTGAGTAATGCTTTGGAAAAAACATTTTCACCAAGTCACCAAGCGCAAAACATTTACCATTACTCTTATTTTTATCATGAAAGTAATCCTGAAAAAAAGACAATTTATGGTATTAAATTTATCTAATTTGGTTGATTTTGCATTTTCATTTTGAAGGAAAAATTACAAACAAACACCTTCTACTTCCAGACATAAATGATTGCACCTCGGATATTTGTCAAAACGGTGGTACCTGCGTAGACGGCGTAGACTCCTACTCATGTTCTTGTGTAGTAGGCTATACAGGGACTTCATGTGAGACCAGTAAGTACTTCAACTATAAGAATCATTTGAGCACAATCTGATCGAAATTAAAATGAAATTTTTAAAGATAGTAATCAAACAAGTTCAATTTAAAATGTGCTACTTGGATGAACAAAAAAAAACCGGATTTTATGCTAGAATTCTGTTTAATCGTTGTAAGCACAGCAATTGTTTGGTCATCGACAAAATTTTGATAAGAGAAAATCTATGCATGAATGCAAAGTCATAAAAAATATACCGAAATCAAAATGATAGTGGTCTACAACACAAATAATTTGCCAGTTTTCCATGTGTTCAATGTTTCTGCATGTAAATATATTTCTGGCATTATTCGCAAATTTATTGGTATGCAATATGTCGCAAACGTATTTGTCGAAGTCATGATATCATTTTGTGTGATAAAAAGTTTGTCGCGATAAACACCTTTGGAATGTTTTTCCCAACAAGTAGCTTTTAATATCTGAGGTAACTTAACTTTATTGTTATTGTTTTTTTTTTTGTAGCATTTTGACCCCAGTTAGTGTTTTAAGAATATTCTATTCTTTAAACATGTAGAATTATACAAAATTAACCACAAATAAGTGAAAATGGTTGATATTATATGTAAAATATCCATACATATTTCCTTTGATTAGACTTTCATTAGTGTAAATGAATTTTCAAAGGTTAACAAATAAAACTCGTCAAGACAACATACTACTTGATGGTTTTCAACTGTTTTTTATAAAGGATTTTGCATTTTAATCTGTTTTTCTCATTCTATGCAAATGAATTGGAATACATTTTGCCTAAAAATATTTGTCAAAATAATTTTTTTTTCTTTTTTTTGATAAATAACTTGTTGCGACAAGAGTCGTTTGAAATTTTGTTTCCCATTTAGTTGTTTTAAATATCCCAGTTAAGATTTTTGTCATTTTTGTAAGATTCTGGTCCCAGTAAATGTAATCAGCCTGAGAGGAGAAAACAGTTACTAGCATGAATTATATAATGTTTACATATAAACGTTCTTAGATAATTCTTCGTGAATATCTTGGAATGCATGTTGCCCAAAAATGCATTTAGTAGAAATCCTGTTACCATTTTATATAATAAATAATTTGTTACAAGAGTGTTTGACATGTTTTCCCAGGTTTATAAATAATGGAATTATCTGTTTGATATGATGATCCAGGGACAAGAATAATATGGGACGGAGTCATGGAAAAATCAAATTGCTTCATTTATTTAACATCCTTTTTTTAAATTGTCAAGACACATTTTCAACCGGTGTGGTGGGTTATTATGGTTCCCAATGGCACACAGCTCTTGACACTTCAGTTTGTTTGTTGATCCAGAAGATTATCACTGGCTTCACTGCATAGCTTTAAAAGATGCCTTGATTTTATATACAAGGCACCAAATAATTCATAAACACTGTGCCAGGACATTTCCTATCTGTCAAATCGTTTCAGTTCATCCGCTAGTCCAGTTCCATTTCAGCTTAAGATCTAAGACAACAGCGTCATTGTTGAAAGAGGAAGACATTCCTAACCACGATGCTAAATTAACAATTTCCAGAATGTATTTGCCACTAAAATATGAACGATTTTATTTTAATATTTTCAGTTATGTGTTTGTTTTCATTTGTTGTTTTTTTTTGTTGACGGGAGTGGTCTAAAATACAAACCTTAAAAACGTAGACTGTTACACACTGTGTATATACATACAGATACTATCAATAGATATATGTCGTGTAAGAGATTTCTAAAAAATGTAAAAGCTATCAAAATATTCGATGAATTATTAAATTTGCATATGGATGGGAGAAACGGATGCACGTTAGACAAATAAACGCAAGATGCACGATAGACGATAGACGGACGCACGATACACGATTAACGGACGCACGATAGACGTTAGACGGACGCACGATACACGCAAATTTTGAAACTTTAAACGTTCACAGAACTGTAGTTGCTTATTATTACATCTAAATGAATAGTTATTGCGATTGAGTTTGTTTAATGCTCTTTGCCGAATAATATTTTTGAGAATTTAGTAATGTACATGTAAAATTTAAAGCTCTCATTGAGTTACTTTACTTCATCTAATGATTTTCTTAGTATCTAAGTATAATTTGGTTTGATAAGTTGAACTTTATTTAGGGCTATTTTAAGAAAACATGTCAATTCTTTTCTTATGAATGTGAACAGAAGTGAAAATAAACTTTTGCACAAGTTCATCTTTTGCAACACTTTATGTAACATACTAAATTATTCAAAACTCATTCAACGAGAATTCATTTTCTCGCAACAAAGTGGGTAAGCACAGCAAATGTTTGGTCATCGACAACAATTTGATAAGAGAAAATATATGCATGAATGCATAGTCATACAAAGTATATTCGATTCTAATGCGTCCTATCTTGATACTTTAACAATTTGTATTTTGAAATTGAAGAGTGTTGCATAATGATTTGGAATTAAAATTTTCACCAAGTCACCAAACGCATTAAAAATTTACCACTACCCTTATTTAAACGACAAAAATAATCCTGAAAAGGGACGATGGATTTGATTAAATTTATCTATTTTGGTTGTTATTGCATTTTCATTTAGAAAGAAAGATTACAAAACAAACACCTACTTTCAGACATAAATGATTGCACCTCGGATATTTGTCAAAACGGTGGTACCTGCGTAGACGGCGTAAACTCCTACTCATGTTCCTGTGTAGTAGGCTATACAGGGACTACATGTGAGGCCAGTAAGTACTTTGACTATAAGAATCATTTGAACACAATCTGCTCGAAATTAAAATGAAATTTTAAGATAGTGATCAAACAAGTCCTATTTAAAATGTGCTACTTGGATAAACAGTAATACAGAGTTTATGCTAGAATTCTATCAAATATTTCGGAAAACCAATTGCTTTAACCATATTACAACTGCGTCATCTTGTTAATAATCTTGTTACGGTCAAACTTGTTTGTTCTCGTGTTGATGAACATTGCATTTCACGACTTTTGTTGAAACAAGATAACTTAAAGTATTATAATATGTTGATTCATTTCATAACAATAATATTTCTAGAAAATAATTTCAATTTTAAACGATAGTAAGAAGCTTATCATTTCATCTAAACGAATAGTTATTGCTATTGAGTTTTTTTAATGCTCTTTGCCGAAAAATATTTGTGAGATTTAGTAATGTACATGTAAAATTTAAAGCTCTCATTGAGTTACTATACTTCATCTAATGTTTTTCTTAGTATCTAAACATTTTTTTTCGTTTGATAAGTTGAACTTTATTTAGGGCTATTTTATGAAAACATGTCAATTCTATTTTGGTTGCTATTTCATTTTCATTTTCAAAGAAAGATTACAAAACAAACACCTTCTACTTCCAGACATAAATGATTGCTCGAAATTAAAATGCAATTTTAAGATAGTGATCAAACAAGTCCTATTTAAAATGTGCTACTTGGATAAACAGTAATACAGAGTTTATGCTAGAATTCTATCAAATATTTCGGAAAACCAATGCGCTAACCATATTACAACTGCGTCATCTTGTTAATAATCTTGTTACGGTCAAACCTGTTTGTTCTCTGAAACTGCCTGTAACTTGTCTGGTCTCTATAGTGCTGGGGGAGCGAGTTCCATAGCTTGGCAGCTGTGTAACGAAAAGAGTTGATGCCATAACTTGTAGTTCTTACCTGTGGTATTTCTGCAGTGTTAGTATACCTAAAAGAATAAGAGTTACATTTTATCTTAACTAGATCATTCAAGTACGTAGGTGTTTCTTTATTGAAAATTTTGTATGTTTCAATGGCAATAGATCTCAGCCGCCTTATTTTTAATGAAGGAAGTTTGGATTTAATAAGTAAATCATCATATGAAGAAGAATAATCATTGTAAATGAAATGCAAAGCTCTTTCTTGAATTTTCTCTATTTTCTTAGTATTTACTTCACCACAGAAGTACCAGGTTAATGGACAGTAATTAAAATTGGATAAAATAAAGGAATGGTAAATTGTCATTCTTCCAAGTTTGCAAAGATGCTTGCCAATTCTTTTTAACACATTTAACTGTCTGGATGCTTTTTTACAAATATTTGATACATGACGAACAAAATTTAGTTTAAAATCAATGGTAACTCCAAGAAGTTTAACTTCATCTTCACACTTAATCATTGTTTTTTGGTCTAAGTTAAAAGAAACATTTTGAAGTTTGGTTTTTCTACCTATTGCTATTATAGCTTGAAACTTTTCAGGATTGGCCTGCATCTTGTTGTTTGAAAACCATTTAATAAGTGTCTGACTGTCTTCCTGAAGTGTATCTATAACTTTTGACATATTATGGTCTGAACAAGAAAGAGTGTTGTCATCTGCATAATTATATAATTTACTTTTAGAAATTGAATAAAATATATCATTAATAAAAATATTATAAAGCACCGGTCCTAAAATAGATCCTTGTGGGACACCTTTATATAATTTTAAAAAGCTACTTTTGCAGTTGGACAACTTGACACACTGCTGTTTATTGCTAAGATAACTTTTCAACAGACAGAGTGCATTGTCAGATAAACCATTATTATGCTTCAAGTTGCAATACCAACAGATCATGTGGTAGACAGTCGAACGCCTTTGATAGGTCCATTAAAATGGCTGCTACATATTTGTTATCATCAAGTGCTTGCTTCCAGTCCTCAATAATTCTAAGAAGAGTTGTTTGACAACCGTATCCTGCTCTGAAGGCTGACAAATATTGATTAAAATGATTACTAAAGAAATTTGAGAGTTGTTCATTAATAGTTCGTTCAAAGATTTTCGAAAAAGTAGGCAGTATACTAACTAGCCTATAATTACCCTTTCCTAAAGCGCTATTCTTTTTATGGAGTGGGGTTACTTGAGCACATTTTAATTCATCAGGGAAGGTTGCAGTTGTCAAGCAGCTGTTAACAATTACGGTAAGTGGACTTAAAATAACTGGTTTTGCTAGTTTAACAAGCTTTCTAGAAATACCATCATAGCCTGTGGCTTTTTTACTGTTTAATTTGTCAATTTGCTTATGAATAAAATTTTCTTGAACATTATTAAAATATAGTTTTTCATGGTAAGATCTGTTTGAAACAATATTTACAATACTTGGATGTGAGTCATCAACTGGGATAGATTGGTCTCCAATATTTTGAGCAACATTTACAAAGAAATCATTAAAAATTTCACATACTTGTTGTTGGTCTGTTAATAAATTATTATTTTCACAGAGAATAGTATCTTTATGTATATTATTTCCTTTGTTAGTTAAAAAAGGCTTAACTGTTTTCCAAAAGTCTTGGGATTTGCATCCACCAGTGCATCTTTCAATAAAATAATTATTTATAGATTTTCTCTGAATTTTTGTTACTAAATTGCTCTGTTGTCTAAAGAGCTCCCAGTTTTTTGAAGATTTATTTTTCATGAATTTGTTTTGAAGCATTCTTTTCTTATAGATGGCCTGTTTCAATACTTTATTCATAAAGGGAACTGGCTTTTGTAAGAGCTTTTTCTTTTTGATGGGAGCATATTTGTCTGCCACTGATAAAAATTTACTACTAAAATCACTATATAAAACATTTACATCTTGATTGTTTAAGTCCAAAGTTGACATCTCCAAATTGAGATCCTCTTGAAAACGGTCAGTATCAAAATTTTTGAAGCTCCTATAATTAATAAATTGTTGCTGTTTAACTGGTATACATTTTTTAAACTGTACCCCAATAATATTGTGGACATCACTTATCCCACAGTTAAAATTACATGTTTTTCCCATCAGAAGAGGATTGTTTGTTAAAATAACATCTACAAGACTAGGATCAGAATTTTTTGTAAAACAGGTAGGTTCTTTAATGATAGTTTCAAGTGCAAAGATATCACATACACTTATCAAAGATTGACTTTTGTTTCCATCAAGTAAATTGTAGTTTAAATAACCAATTATGACAATATGTTCATATTTTTTTCATAGATTTATCTAAGGTAATACTACAGTCTTCTAAAAACATCTCATTACATAAAGAAGGGGGTTTGTATGATCCACAAATAAGCCATTTCTTTCTGTCTAGTATTACCTCTACAAAAATAGATTCCACTGAGGAGAATTCAGGGTCATTTTTTCTGTCGCCAGCAATGTCAGAGCTCAGATAGGACACTATGCCTCCACCATGTTGGTTCCTGTCAGCTCGCCACATATGGTAATTGTCGACCATGAATTCAAGCTTCCTAGTAGCACAACATCTGGATGGGTTTCAGTTGGGTTGTATTCCCTTAACAGTTCGGACTGTGCATGAATGCATCTATCGTCAAGTTTTCCCTTCAGTTTCAACTCTGCTGCAACCAACTAGTCCCTGTGAGTAAGCCATCCTGGGTTTGGGTATTGGTCTGGTAGAAGTTTCATAATCTATGACATTTGGTGTTTCGAATGCAGTGCCATGTCCAGCTCCCCAATTGTAGCAGGTCCAGCAACCAGTCTGTAATAGCCAATTTCATAAAATAAATGCTGTGAAATTCAAAGGAAAAAGTTAGAAAAATGGGTAAGTCAGAAGACCTATTAGTACGTTTTTTGTCATTTGTGGATATTCCATGTCGCGGAAACTGAAAATACTTTGATATTCTCCATGTTCCATACGTGTATGTGCTGTTAAGGCTGCCTTAATTGCACAGCATGTAATAAAACAATAAAAATAAATTGTATTACGATACTCACCTTTTTAAAACAATCAATCACATCAGAAGCAATGATATTTTTTTATTTCCGTAAATTGCGTTCTGTTGACAGCTATGACGTCATAATCGTCTAAAAGCTTGTTGTTCCGTTCCAGACGGATAATTGAGCTCAAAGTTTAACCACCGACACCGACATAATTTCATGCACTGGTATAAAAATTCAAAACACGCAAAACACAGATCCTTAAGCCTTTTTGACGTTGCTGACGATGAATAATGAATCAACATAAAATATAGGTATAATGATATCAGGGGCGGATCCAGGATTTCGGCAAGGGGGTTAAACACAGCGACCCATAATTTTTAACAGCGTTAACTTGTAACTGAGCTAGAACATCACTCCGGGGGGAACATACAATAGGGACATATCCATACAAAAGAATTTGTAAGAGGCCTAACTAATCTATGGGGTCCGGCGGGGGGGGGGGGGGGGTAGCTCCCGTAAAAACTTTGAAAATAAAATTATATGCCGAATCCGGCATATTTTTGGCAGTTTTCAACTAAGAAATCTTTGAGAAAAAATATATGCCGAAACCGGCATATTTTTGGGCAGTTTTCAACTAAATAAATATTGTACAAAATTAAAAAAAAAAAGATTGAAATTCAATATAGCGACCATTGCTACAAATTCTGTTATAACACTATAACTCCCTTTAACCGATGTACGCATTTTCCTTATTTAGCAGTGTTTGAACAATAAAAAAGTAGCTACATACCTGCAGTGTTAAAAGTACATTTATGGTTTATAGCGGGTATGTTGAAGCTTCATTTTGACACCAACAAATCGATGTTTAATAACAAGCTTAAAATGCACCAGTGTGTTTCTCACGCCGTATTAAAACCGTGTAATTATTCTATATTTTCCTTATTTTCGGCAGAATTTCAACTAAATAAAAGAACAGCTATGCACTTGCAATGTACAAAGCACTTATATAACTAAAAGTGGACATGTTTAAGCTTCAACAACATATCGAATTTTGGTACAAAACTGAATGCACTAGACTGTGATTCTCACGCGGATAAACCGTGTGATTATCACGGCGCGGGGAAATAGTTATCTCTCAGCAACTATATGCCTTTGATACACACATGTTTGTTCCAGATATGTATAAATCATATCAACAAATAAGAAAAGATGATTTAAATCTAATATAGTTACAATTACTACTATTTCTGTTATAACAACATTTACTTCTATTTCCCTTATAACACTATAACTCCCTGTAACCGATGTACGTATTTTCCTTATTTCGGCAGTTTTTGAACAATAAAAGATAGCTACGCAGCTGCAATGTTAAAAGAACATGTTTGGTTGATAGCGTGCTTGATGAAGCTGCAGTTTGACACACAAAAAAAAGAAAAGATATTTAACAACAAACTTAATGCACCAGTGTGATTCTCGCGCCGTACTAAAACCGTTTGAATATACTATATTTTCCTTATTTTTCAACTAAATAAAAGAATAGCTACGCATTTGCGGTGTAATAGCCCTTATATAATTATAAGCGGAAATGCTTAGGCTTCAATTTGACACCGACATATTGAAATTTGGTACGAAACTGAATGCACTAGACAAAGTGTGATTCTCACGCGATATGTAAACCGTGTGAATATTACGACGCGGAGAAATAAAGTTATCACTCATCAGTACAGACCTCTTCTACATGTACACATTTGTTC
This sequence comes from Corbicula japonica, assembly GCA_038501625.1. Classification (NCBI taxonomy): domain Eukaryota; kingdom Metazoa; phylum Mollusca; class Bivalvia; order Venerida; family Cyrenidae; genus Corbicula; species Corbicula japonica. The sequence continues at coordinate 54,903 of JAZAYU010001341.1, forward strand.
TAGTTATATTTAAATGTTATTCATAAATAATAAAAGATGATTGTAATTCGCTCAAGCGACCATTGCTACTATTTCTGTTGTAATACAATAACTCTTGTAACAAATGTACGTTTTTTTCCTTATTTAGGCAGTTTTTGAACGATATAAAAATAGCTACACACCTGCAATGTTAAACGTTCTTGTATGGTTGATAGCGGGCATGTTAAAGCTTCATTTTGACACCAATAAATTGATGTTAAACAACAAACTTAATGCACGAGTGTGATTTTCACGCCATATTAAAACCTTGTGAATATAATAAATTTCCTTATTTTCGGCAGTTTTTCAACTAAATAAAATAATAGCTACGCACTTGCAATGTAAATAGCACTTATATAGTCAAAAACGGACATGTTTAAGCTTCAATTTGACACCAACATATTGAAATTTGGTACGAAACTGAATGCACTAGAAAAAGTGTGATTCTCACGCGATATGTAAACCGTGTGAATTTTACGGCGCGGGGAAATAAAGTTATCACTCATCAGTACAGACCTCTTTATATGTACACATTTGTTCTAGTTATGTTTTAATGTTATTCATAAATAATAAAAGATTATTGTACTTCAATCAAGCGACCATTGCTACTATTTCTGTTGTAATACAATAACTCCCTGTAACAGATGTACGTAGTTTCCTTATTTTGGCAGTTTTTGAACAATATAAAAATAGCTACGCACCTGCAATGTTAAAAGTTCTGGTATGGTTGATAGCGGGCATGTTAAAGCTTTAGTTTGATACCAATAAATTGATTTTAAACAACAAACTTAATGCACAAGTGTGATTTTCACGCCATATTAAAACCTTGTGATTATAATAAATTTCCTTAATTTCGGCAGTTTTTCAACTAAATAAAAGAATAGCTACGCACTTGCAATGTAAATAGCACTTATATAGTTAAGAGCGGACATGTTTAAGCTTCAATTTGACACCATCATATTGAAATTTGGTACGAAACTGAATGCACTAGACAAAGTGTGATTCTCACGCGATATGTAACCGTGTGAATATTACGACGCGGGGAAATAAAGTTATCACTCATCAGTACAGACCTCTTCTACATGTACACATTTGTTCTAGTTATGTTTTAATGTTATTCATAAATAATAAAAGATGATTGTAATTCCATCAAGCGACCATTGCTACTCTTTCTGTTGTAATACAATAACTCCCTGTAACAAATGTACGTATTTTCCTTATTATGGCAGTTTATGAACAATAAAAATAGCTACGCACCTGCAATGTTAAAAGTTCTTGTATGGTTGATAGCGGGCATGTTAAAGCTTTAGTTTGATACCAATAAATTGATGTTAAACAACAAACTTAATGCACAAGTGTGATTTTCACGCCATATTAAAACCTTGTGATTATAATAAATTTCCTTAATTTCGGCAGTTTTTCAGCTAAATAAAAGAATAGCTACGCACTTGCAATGTAAATAGCACTTATATAGTTAAGAGCGGACATGTTTAAGCTTCAATTTGACACCATCATATTGAAATTTGGTACGAAACTGAATGCACTAGACAAAGTGTGATTCTCACGCGATATGTAACCGTGTGAATATTACGACGCGGGGAAATAAAGTTATCACTCATCAGTACAGACCTCTTCTACATGTACACATTTGTTCTAGTTATGTTTTAATGTTATTCATAAATAATAAAATATGATTGTAATTCCATCAAACGACCATTGCTACTCTTTCTGTTGTAATACAATAACTCCCTGTAACAAATGTACGTATTTTCCTTATTATGGCAGTTTATGAACAATAAAAATAGCTACACACCTGCAATGTTAAAAGTTCTTGTATGGTTGATAGCGGGCATGTTAAAGCTTCATTTTGACACCAATAAATTGATGTTAAACAACAAACTTAATGCACGAGTGTGATTTTCACGCCATATTAAAACCTTGTGAATATAATAAATTTCTTTATTTTCAGCAGTTTTTCAATTAAATAAAAGAATAGCTACGCACTTGCAATATAAATAGCACTAATATAGTTAAG
>JAZAYU010001342.1:0-56868 GCA_038501625.1 Corbicula japonica
ATAGAATTTCTAAATTACAAAAGTAAATATTCAAAATTGTATGCCATCAATAGTATTATATTGAGTAAAACCAACCTTCTGAAACGTTTCTTATCAGTTTTGTTACACGTTGTGTTAATGTATGCATGTATAATGTAATATGTAATTGGTAATGTACTTTAGTATTTAATTGTATACTGTTCGCCATGTAATATTTTGTCATATGCCACCATGGGCTTTACAGCCTATTTGTATTCAATAAATTCTATTTATCTACGAAAACATATTGCAGACTCATTTTGGTTGAGCCTCTCCATGGGCAGTATTGCCTAGCCCCAGGTTTTGTTAAATTGTTTGTTTTCTTTGTAACTGGTGTTTATTAATGGCTACTGACCCATATGGAGGAGTCTGTACTTGTCTTAACTAGTTTCAACTTCTAAAGGATTCTATTATTATAATCTGATTTTCTGATCATTTGAAAAAAATGAACAATAATCGTTTATTTTACTAAGATTACAATATAAATCGTTGCAACCGAACATCTGTATAACACAGCGTTTTATTTTTTTTGTGATTGGTTTATTCTATTCCCCTACCTTATTCCTCTTTCTCATTCCATCATTTCTTCCTCCATCTTTCATTTTCTCTTATTACATGTTATCTTTAAACTTGATCTTTAAACATAACAGTACCGTATACGAAATGTAATATTATAATGACTTTAACCAACATTTCTTCTCTCATTCATTCGCGACTCTGTTAGTTATGGCTGTTGTATAACAGGGGCCTTAGTTTAATAAAATAGTTTAAACCTAATCGAAAAGTTGGAACTATTTAACACAGAATAAAATAATCTAAATTAAAGTTTGTGTTAACGTTCATGAATGTATAATGGGACAAAACAGTTCCAAAAGTGAGTATATATTTGCTTTTCATCAATATACGTTTGTTATGATAATTATACGCGACAATTGCATTAATATTCACAGTACATCAAAATATAATAATTTCTTTTTGCGACTTGAATATAACAATTCCGCCATAAACTTTAAAGCTACAAAATTATTAAATGATACCAAGATACCCAAGTAAATAATACACTGTATTTATTTGTTAAACCTAAGCAGTTAACTTTGGACAGCTTTGACACAACGCTTTGATTCGATTTCGCCTTTTGAAGGCCGTTCGACCTGGTGTTTATTTCTTTGTAAATATTGAGTTGCGCTAAGCACAGGTATAGGCGGAAAGGTCGGCAAGATGCATTACTATAACAGCCTATAAACTGGCTCAAACAGTTTTGGTAAAAGCAAGCATTAGAACAACCTTTATTTAATATCTTTTGGAGCAATATGTTCGATCAAAGAGCTAGAACAACATACGAAAATCATAGTCATTCTAAAAATTAAATTAAACGCTTTTAGTTTGTAGAAAATAACTATAGCATGCATAAATAAAACTCAATAATAGTTGTGTCATGTCTTAATCCACGGGAGTTCAGCGTATTTTTATATTTTACTAAATAAATGAACTACATATCGCGTGGTTGACTTTTTTCGTTCACATGCTTTTTGGAATATGAGATACTTGAGATTTTATAATTTAAGTGAATACATAATATCGCATGACAAGTCACAAAGTCGCGAAAGTAATGCCGGCAGATAAAAAAAGTATGCATGCTTCTTGTTGAAACTTGATGAATTTTTTATCAGCAACTTCTTGTTTGCCCATATTAAGCATCTTAATTTTACATAAAATTTAATTAAAATACGTTAAACTTTGCTTTTTGCACCGATGATGTCGTTTAAACAGTATGATCCCAAAGTTACAATGAATTTATAGTACATTTGTTTTCATTGGTTGGTGAGACATTTTCTGTTTTACTACGTTTATTTAGCTTCGCTCTAGAAAACTTTATTATTAACTGTTTAGATTTTTGGAAGATAGTACAAAGTCGCTACGGTTCTTCTGCTTTGACCTGCTCTTTGTTAAACGTCTTCTTTGCTGCATGTCGGTCTTGTTGTTTTCTCCCTAAACTTAAACTTACGAGATATTTTCCTACGCGCTAAATTCGACGTCGTCAAAGCTTTTGTTTCTTCATACTTCCATAGCACCGATATTTATTGAGTGTAATATTTATAATTGTCCATGTGCATATATTGTACATGTTGATTATCAGCATGCAAGAAATGTTCTCGTGCATGTTAAATGTTAAAATCGTTACTTCTGGTGTTTAAACCAACAGCTCCAGCCTATGTATATATTTATTATATACCCATGAATGATTTTAGCATAGTGCAGCTTTAATACGAAAAAAATGATACAACTAGTCAGATTAAAAATTCCGTGTCGCACATTGTGCTATTTTCCGATTCTGTATTTTGCAGCTTCCTGTAGTTTCTACGTTTCAAAATGGCCGATTTCAAACGGCGTTTTTTTCACAAATTTAGATTTGTTGACTCGAATGACACTCTTTCTTGAAAAATAATGAACGATTTCACGGCCTTAACAAATAAATATAAAATGAAATCGTCAAAAATCTGAAAGAAAGTCAAAATAATAGTAGTCATTGCGGATACAAACGGAACAAGTAAAAGACTACAGTTTCAGGAGCGAAGAAAAGTACATACCGTCTGTCTTAATTAAAATATCCATTTGCAACAATCCTTCCTATTTTCTGTTTAAAGCCTGACCCTATGATTTGATGTAAACAAAGCTCGTTGCTGTGGTATAAGAATGAAACACTAAAAAATACTAGTTGTTACATATCGAATACCACGGTAAAAACTTCCAGCATCTTCGGGTCTTGTCCAAATTTTGCTGTAATTGTTTTTATTCCTTCAAGATTTGAAAGTTGAATAATTCTTTATCTGTCAGAATCCATCATGGCGCTTGAAAATTGTAAACATTTGTTCGATGACGTAGGGATTCATGGTTAGTTATGACGTAATTTCTTACATCACGTTTCACTATTCATTATTGATTTAGTGCTCATATAATTGGTAGTAAAGTAAGGGTATATAATAAAAGGAACATTATACCAGTGTGCAATCTGTAGGTTTGTATTATTTCCCGTTGCGTATGTAAACCACATCACGCTCGACCTTCGGTCTCGCGTGATATTGTTTACATACCCAACTCGACTAATACAAACCTACAGATTGCACACTGGTATAATATTCCATATATATTTGGCACATGTCGTCTTCCATTTCATCAAAATATCATAAATTAATTATTTATATTTTTATCAAAATAACATTTTAATTATGCACTACACTAAGTCTTTTATGAAAATAATTTAGGTTAAATAATTTTTGTAAGTTTTGAGTAGTTAAAAATATAATTAAAAATTGTAGAAACTTTTGCAAGTACCCAAGAAAATGGCAATCAAATGGATAAGCTTTTACATTTCGTTCATACCTACGGGTTAAAAACTAAATAACTGTTTTTAATACGTGCACAAATCCACATTTTGACAAATATTTTACGCATAACTGTGCTATTTATTTCGAGCCATACACACCTGGGTGAAGTATAACTTCAGATATGAAATTTCACACTATTTTTTTATCCCGTATGTTAAAGCCGTATTCGTTTTTATCCGTATTTTTAATGACATGAAAATCGGTCACGAAGAATTTGATAATTCAATTGTGGTTTAGCAAGCAGATCAAAGAGCGTAGAAGAAATGTCGAAGGAATTCCAATCCACTGACATCACACGGATGTGTTTGATAATATAAAGTATTGCAATTGCAGCTTTAACTGAGTAAAATGTCATCTTAAACAATAAAATCGTTCAACCGCCATTTTGATTAATATGTTTTGGTGGGGGCAAACTGTTATGTTGTAAGAATTTTATGCCCAACCCCTTTTGCGTTTCTATCTATTGTTCATGCATCTCTATAGTATTATGTACCTGTAAACTAGATGAAGAGGGAAGTTTGAAGGCTACCAAACATGACAATTATAAAAATATTGCATGATCAGATTGATTGAGCCTGTTCATAAAGAAGTTATAGAACTGCCTATGACTGCCCCGCGTTGAGCGAAACTCAATATTTACACAAGTAAACAGTACGATTTGGATCCATCCCAAACGAGGATATGCATATGAAATAGCAAATAAAATAGTTTTAATTTAAATAGCATTTTATATATGCACTACAGCTCGGGTGTTTCCAACCAAAGTCCGCGCTACGCGGCGGACTTCGCCAACGCGGACTTGACTGCTTTAGTCCGCGCTGCCCCGCGTTCAGCATCAATTTCCCGCGTTTTAACTCCGCGGACAGCCCCAGGCAGAAACTTCGAGTGCCTCGGCGTACTTTATCGCGTTAACGCGGCTGCCTTGCGTGTTAGGATTACAATTATTATCATCAAATTCGCTTTAATAAATGTATACAGTCATGTCACCTGTTGCAGAATGCTGTATTGTAACAACATGTGTTATACAATTTATATTCCAGATAGTATTTAAAATACATGTACTGACGTTACCATGAAATATATGTTTTTTGTTGTCTGGTGTTTGGGTTTATTTTATTGTGTTATTTACATGTTATGAGTTATGTGTGTATAAATAAAATTGTGAAAAAAGCTTTCTTTGTGTAGTATCTTCGTTCATAATTTTCATTAAGATTCGCAAACATTGACGTTACTTTTCATGACACTGCATGAAACTTTCTTTCTATCAAACGCTTAACAAAGGCCTACGTTACACAGTACATGTTTATTATCGTAAAATTCTCAATGAAATGGAGCTTGGCGGGTAATTTGCTGGTATTTACTTAACAGCTTGAATACAAAAGTTCATAGCTTTAGCATATTCTTATTTGTATTTTTAGTCTTTTCCGTTTTTATCTTTTAATTTATTTCTTAAAATTTAAATGGAAGATCAAAATAATATTAGGTTTTAAAATTAAATTAATACTGAGCTGCATGTTGCCGTACAAGCGAACAAATAATTCTGCAGCAATTTAATAATAACATAAAGTTAAAAATGTTAATATAAGGTTTAAAACTCAACAATTTGAAAACTTAAAAGTAATGTAACGAAGGAAGTTACAGATATTGTACCTGAAAAACAACAAAGTTAACAAAACGAAAAAGTAACGAACAAACATAATTTAACACATCGTGAAAAATTATACCAGCCCAATACTGTACCTGAAAAAAGAGTAGCGATATAAATAACGCCACGTTCCACCGGCATACTACGCGGAGTACCTCCGCGTAATGTTTTGTACAGATATTTTAAAGCTGTCTCGCTAGTCCGCGCTAGTCCGCGCTGAATAACAAGGTCCACGCGGACAATCCCAGCGTTTTTCCTCTGAGAAAATACGCGTGAAACGAGTTGGGTCCGCGGAGGGCGCGAGGAAAATGTAAAAAAACTGCCGAGCGGTACTGTATAATATTAAATATTTCTTTTTAGGTTTCTCAATAAGCATCTTTTTTGCTGACAAACTTGAGAAGTCGGAACATGGCAATACGTTCTCTATTTAACTTTTGGATACAAACGATGGGCAACTCGGAGAAAAGTATTATATCACACTATTCGAAGATGACAACTTCAAAAGAGGCGTTGCCAATAAACAGACCATAGAGATAACATTAAAGAGGAGAGAGGTACATATTAGTTTATATATGGGGCGCGTCGCGGGAAAAGGTACCTTCGGACAATTGACGTCAATTATTGAAATGACGTAGTAAAATTGAGCAGACGACATTGATTATTATGCATTTCGCGGTAAAAATACAATTTTATTTACAAAATTTGTAAAATAAACAGCTTTTATTTATGAGAAAATAATAGATTGTTGTAAGTTATTTCTAACTATAGTAACAAGTAAAATGTCACAAAATATGACCGAAGGTACCTTTTCCCGTGGCGCGCCCCATATAATACAAAGTATAATATTTTATTCTGCGGAACAATACAGTCTTGTTCCAGTACGTAATCGCTGTGCAGACAGGCTTTATATAACTTTTCAATTACAGTCGCATACTCGTATTATCTACATTCCAAACGACACATTATAATAAAACATATTGATGAAAATAAGCAAATATGGGAGGGAGGGAGGGAGGGAGGGAGGGAGGGAGGGAGGGAGGGAGGGAGGGAGGGAGGGAGGGAGGGAGGGAGGGAGGGAGGGAGGGAGGGAGGGAGGGAGGGAGGGAGGGAGGGAGGGAGGGAGGGAGGGAGGGAGGGAGGGAGGGAGGGAGGGAGGGAGGGAGGGAGGGAGGGAGGGAAGGCGGCTTTGGCAGAAATATGCATATCCATTACTGTCCATGAACAGGCTCAATCAAACCGGGCCTGCAATATTTTCATATTTGTCGTGTTCGATGGATTGTAAAGTTCCATGTTCACATATTTTTTAACGAATAAAGAAATAATGATATGTTGTATGAATCTGTTCTCATTCTTGAATGAGGATATGTGTCCGAAAAATCAAATAAAAGATTGTAAATTTATATTGAATTATTTCATATTTTTCTCCTTTGATATTACGTCGTTCTAGAAGAAACATAGCAAAATCTCTCAACCCGTTATCAATTTCGTGTAGTGATGATAACGTACATCAGGGCTATCCGATCAACTTTTTGGTAGTTGCCCCGGTTAGCTGAATTGGGTCAAGTCGTCGGTATTGCATGGTGAGGCGCTGTCGCTGTGACGGTGCGGGTTCGCTCCCAGGTAGAGGCAATTTCAAACTGCAAAATGCAGAGTTCCATCAATCTTTATACAAAACCATGCTATTAGTGTGTTATTTTAATTACGTTAAGAAAAGTTAGAACAAGAAAAATTGTTAGACCGAAAAACAATTTTAAATTCTATCAGCTATAAATCACAAAAACAAAGCAACAAAAAACGTCATTTTCAAATACCGACATGAGTCAAATGATACTGACAACACTATCTAAGGGCCTTGAACTATCGACTATGAAGTGAGAACTCAACCTATTTTTTGTGCTTCCTTTCGCGACCTTGAAAAAGAAAGTTCAATCGCCGTTTTACAAATATCTCATATTCTATGCATTTGTTAGTCATGAGGTCTTAGATATTGTTGTCAGTAACTCATTACTCGTAAAGGTTTAAATTGGTATTGGTTACTTCTTTTTTGTGTTTTGTTGCAAATAGCGTTTTAGGAATTTTTAGGTTTAAACATTTTTCAATACTGTTCTAACTTTCCTCAACGAATGTAAACTAAACATTAGTAACATTTATTTGTGTCCGCTTTTATTAAACTGCATGTTGTTTGCCGATTGAGAGATTGTGATAGTATTTATGAATGACGGTGCATTAATAAAGTATAAGAGAACCTCAATGTAGAATTTAGGCGTTTATCTCTTATTTATCTTTTATTATTCCACTATAATAAAGTTTTCTATTATCACAGAAAGTGCAAGGTTTACAAATAAAAGGCGCTGGCAGCAGTAGTTGGAAAATCGACACGATACAAGTGCGGAGCAAAACTAGCAATAAGACGGTCGTAATCCCAGTTTTCACAACCATAATGGAACAAACAACCTACACATTCCGGATCAACGACAGTAGCCTTCCTCAGTATTCCAAATATCCTGGTAAATGATTTTAGTTATGACTCCATACTGAATTTCAATTGTCAAGTATTTTCTCTTCTTGATTCCTAATGTGTATATAATTATAGGAAATTAAATTTGTTCTTTAACAAAGAAAACACCAGATTTGAAGATAAATTTAAAAAAAAATGCGGTTGGGCGGGCGTGAGGACGGGCAGGCAGAGAGATTATGAGAAAGGAAAATATAACACATTCCAGGTTCATTACAAACTTTCGTATTCATATTTTATTGTAGACGAGCGAGAGAAAGACTTAACGTGTGCTAAAAACGAGTATAAGCTTACAACCAGTAAGCTGTTAGACGGTGCCCCTCCAGTGCTCGAATCTGTTCCAATCTGCGAATTTTTCCGTTGGACATACAGCCTTGAATTAGGAAAAGTCGGAAAAGAGTCAGCAGAGGCAAGAGATAAATACTTAAAAAACAACAATAACCAGAAACAGTTCACGTCCATCAACAACATCGAATCGGTCTTCGATGGAAAAGTTTATAAAAAGCCAGAGTCTGTGAACAGGTAAGGTTTCAGCCTGACATAGTTTACACGGCTTTAATGAAATTCATTGTTCTCAAACGAATTCCGACGGAGTGGGGTTTTACTTAGAATATAATTTGTTTTGTTTTAATATCTGCATTATCTTATACATTTACCATAGCATAAACGCTTTGAAATGAAAACATTGCAGTGTTTCGTTCTGATAGGAAACACCTGTATGTACATTTTGTTTTTTGTTTTTAAATTAAAAGCCTTCACGAAGAATGAGATAGTTTATCCGGAGCTTTTAAACCTTTGTAAAACGATCTATACGAATTATGGTGTTAGTTTAAAACACTTGACTTCTCTCAAATAAGAACGTTCCTTTAACTTGCTAACATGGTTCGACATACACAGACATCCAAAACAGTTGGATAAATTTTCATTTAACATAAAAAAAAACGGATGCTAAAGACATTAATTTTCTTAATATCACCCTAAAAGGTAGTATTTGTTGTTGTGTTCGTTATTGTTGATATTGATGTTAGATATAAATATTAAAACTTTTAGATGGCGGTTAGACGAACACTTCGGAATGCAGCGCTTGGCAGGAATCAACAGCAGAACCATACAACTTTGTAAACAGATTCCTCAGAAATTTCCTGTGACAGAAAACATGGTTTCGACATCGCTAGGAGGTCAATCCCTAAAAGCAGCCATCGAGAATAGCACCATTTTTATAGTTAATTATGAAATATTAAATGGTTTAAATGCAAGAGAAGGCTACAATGTACCAGCACCGATCGCACTGTTCTTTCAGACAACGGAAGGCAAACTTATACCAATAGCCATTCAGCTGTTTCAAGATCCATCCGAAAGCAACCCGATATTTCTTCCAACGGACGATGAGAATGTATGGACATTGGCTAAAATGTGGTTTAATCTTGCTGATGCAACCTACCACCAATCGATTTCACATCTTGGGTTCACCCATCTGAAAATGGAAGGCGTCGTAGCATGCAATCATCGACAACTTCACAGGACACATCCAGTCTTCAAACTACTCATGCCCCACTTTATCTACATTGTGTCCATCAATTGGATTGGATTGAATGTCCTGATTTCAGAAGGTGGCATTGCGGACAATGTTATGTCAATTGGAAGCAAAGGAATGGTGGAGCTTATAGCGAGGAAGAATAAAACCTGGAGGTTGGATGAAGACGGAACACTACCGGAAGATTTGAAGAAAAGAGGCGTTGATGACAAATCACGACTGCCGAAATACTATTATCGGGACGATGCTCTTCAGCTTTACCACGCCATCAAGCAATACGTAGAGAATTATTTGGGTATTTATTACCTGAGGGATGACGACGTAGTGAACGACTATGAAATACAGGCTTGGAGAAATGAAATGGTTAGACCAACATTCGAACAAGGTTTGGAAATGCAAGGGGTTTTTGGCAGTAACAATAAATTTGAAACAAAGGAGCAGCTAACAGCGACGCTCGTTAGTTTGATCTTTATCTGCAGTGCCGAGCATGCCGCTGTGAATTTCCTTCAATTCGACACATATGCCTATCTACCGAACTACCCAGCACAGTTGAACGGTGTTCCGCCGCAAGACAAAACCCCTTTAGGAGAAGAGGACTTGCTGAGATTCTTTCCAGACATCGAAACCGCTTTCAAAACATTGGCGATTACAAAACAGTTGAGTGACCAAGCCATGCATACACTTGGGTACTTCGAAGTTAACTACATCACGGACCCTGATGCTGTCAAAGTAATAGCTAAGTTTAGACAAGATTTAAAGGAAATAGCAAAAGAGAACAAAGAGAAAAACAAAGCAAGAGAAGAACCTTACACTTGCCTCAGTCCTGACAATGTACCAAACGCTATCAGTATTTAAATGAGGCATGTCTTGATTCGCTTACAAATTGTACTTTAAGACATTATTGCGCGCCAACATGCATCCCTTATATTTAAAAGGCGTTTGAAATACGTACAGTTAAAAAGACCTCTTTTCACTAGATGTAGACTTTCAGGTGACTGATGCTATAAAAGAAAAATGTTAATACTTTAATTACTGGGGAAGCATCAATATGTGGAAATTTAAGTGTGTATACAGTTTAAGATCTTTACAGGACTTTCTACTACATTTTATGTTTACCAGAGGTCAAAGTTAAATTACTTCGAATAAACAGTATCAACAAGTTAATAATTGTGATTGCCACCGGTAGAGGGCTCTTGAATTGCCCTCAATACTCGGGTAGCTTTGTTTTCATAACATTGCGTTTGTTTCTTCTAAGAAATTCGTTATATGTGTGCTGTGTAAGTAAATGGTGGCACTAACGCATATGTTAATAGTTGTACCCCTTGTATTTGTTTTTTTATTCTGTTGTACGAATCTAACAAACTAACAAATCTATTGTACAAATCTAACGAATCGGAAGATGTTGTTTATGTTAACATGCGCTTAATTATATGTTACAGCTTTATACATATTAACTGCTTTGTAGCCATACAAAAATATAAAGTATTTGATAAATATATTTATACTAGATGAAACAGGAATTGTGAACACCACTGAACACAACAAATATCAAAGTACTATTGCTTGCTCAGTTTGATTGGCCTGTTCATGAGCAGTTATGGATGTGCATATTACTTTTTAAGGGATGAGAGAAATATTTACAGAGATACACGTATGAGGATCGTTTTCAATGGATTACAATGGCCATATATTTGAAAACAGCACTGATTAAAAGCAATCGAAAAGTTTAACGAATCTGCTGACATTACTGCATTATATGTGCAAATAATGCCCAGTATGATTAGAGTCTGAGTGAACTGATATTGCTTCTACCATGTTTGTCTACAGGATAGCGAAACCGCATCGTCATGGCGAAAGCGGCTAGCCATGCAAGTTTTACAACGTTACCAACGCTACTTGTCTCTTAACGTTACATATGTAATTCTTTGACGTGAGAGCATTAAGTCTCTTCAACTCTCTTGACGTTACACATTTTATTTTTTCACGTGAGAGCATTATGCTTCTTGACGTTACATATGTCATTCTTTGACGTGAGAGCATTTAGTCGCTTTACGTTACACAATTATTTCATTCTTTCAACTGAGCGCATTAAGTCTCTTCACGTTACATATGTCATTCTTTGACGTGAGAGCATTAAGTCACTTGACGTTACATATTTCATTCTTTCACGTGAGAGCATTAAATCACTTGACGTTACATATTTTATTCTTTCACGTGAGATCATTAAGTATCTTGACGTTACATATTTCATTCTTTCACGTGAGAGCATTAAGTCACTTGACATTACATATTTCATTCTTTCACGTGAGAGCATTAATTCTCTTGACGTTACATATGTCATTCTTTTATATTAGAGCATTTAGTCTCTTGACGTTACATTATGTCATTCTTTGACGTTATAGCGTTTAGTCTTTTGACGTTACATATGTCTTTGACGTTAGAAAATTTAGTCTTTTGAGTTACACATGTCATTATTTGACGTTAGAGCATTTAGTCTATTGACGTTACATATATCATTCTTTGACGTTAAAACATGTAGTCTCTTGACGCTACATGTCATTCTTTGACGTTAGTTACAATCATTGTGGGTTCTGTATATAGGTATACTTGAACTACCCTTTTTTGGGGAGTGGGGTAGTGGTAAGGACGGTACATGTACATGTATGTTCTGTCCCTGTTTCTCGCTTGGATCGCTTCCGCCGCATTTATATGCATTTGGGGTTATCTAAACATTGAAAAAAAATCAAATTGTGTTCAGATTTTCGACAGACACAGCCACTTTTAATTGTAATTGTCTACCTACTTATTTACTATGTTTCAGCATCCGTGGATCCAATGGTATCTTTCTCAGCTGTGTTAGACCATGCTCAGTATCACATAACTATTGGACAAATTATAGTGTTTAACAGAGTTTTTATTAATGATGGAGGAGGCTATGATAACCTCACTGGAGTTTTTAACGTACCGAGTGATGGCGTATATCTGTTCTCGTATTTTGTGGCCGAGATAGACAATGACCAGATTGTCTTACGGCTAGTTGTGAACGGACAAAACAAGGTTGACGCTGTGGCAGAGGGACTACAAGCCAGGCATAATGATCAAGGAGGTAACGTTGTTATTCTTCGACTTTCTGCAGGACAACGTGTATACATCGAATCTTATGACACGAACGATGTACATATTGATGGCGGAAACGGTTACTGGTTCACAACATTTTCGGGAACTTTACTGTACGGACTCTAATGTGGAAGACGAACAAAATATATATTGGAAAGTTCGCAAGGTTGATGTACAAAAACATTCTATAACTGCTGTCACTTCTTTTGCCTAACATGTACGCAATCGTATAATAAAAATAAAGCAGTGATTTGCTCAATTTTAAATAGGGTGACAGCATTCTCAGTTAACGTAGAATATACAAGCTACTTTCAGTTTTTTTAAATTTTGTTTTATCCAAACCAGGGCCTTTTATATACTGAATTTCCAAACATAAATTTGCCATCAGTGTGTCAGTAAAAACATTTACTTATCATGTTCATTTAAGGCCAGACTAGCCATTTAATGCCCCCAAAAGGCCAATCATTTGGGACTATTTAGTGTCAGCCATTGTCGGTGTAGGAACATTTGGTGGACTATTTACAGGTAATTAGCCGATAATGGAGAATATACACGCTACATTCATTTTAACGGTTGTTTTACCCAAATTTTGATAAATTATCAGTGGTTTTCAAAATCAAGAAGATAAATGTATTATAATTTATAATCAGAAGTGATATAACATTATTATAATATTGTTTTGGTTTATGCTTAAAGATTATATGCCTACACCATGCTGAAATATTATATTAATATGATCGGTGTAATTAGAATATTAGTTAAGTGTAATAATAAGTAAAATGTCAAACAATATCACTAAAGGCAATTTTATCCGTGTAGTTCCCCAATAAAGTCTGTTTTCCCAGGCCTGGTTTATCCGTGTCGTGCCCAAATAAACTCAGTTTTTCCCAGAGCCTGGTTAACCCGTGTCGTGTCCCAATTAATTATGTTTTCCCAGAATCTGGTTTAGCCGTGTCGTGCCCAAATTAATTCTGTTTTTCCCAAAACCTGGTTTACCCGTGGAGTGCCCCAACTAATACTGTTCCCAGAACCTGATTTACTAGTGACATGTCCCATTCAGTTCTGTTTTCCTAAAACCTAGTTTAAATCCGACACATTAAATGATTTACTTGATTGTTTGTATGAATAAAATGTGCTTGTAAAATGCTTTCTATCAGGGTTGTCAATGCTGACTCAAACGTTATCTCTGGTCAATAGAATCTATGTACTGAAATGCAAGTGACATCTAGGCAATTTTATCATAACGGACAAAAAACATTTGAAAATGATTGTGTTCATGTTTTCAGCTGTCATATTTCCTTAAGGGTAATGGGTATGATTATTTGAACTAAATAACACTCTTAAATACATGTAGTATATAGGTAACAGAACCACATTTAGGAAACGCTCACGTTCAGCATAACTATCAAAACGTGAGATATGCATATCAGGAATCGCCACACTCACAAAAAGCCTATTTAAGCAGCGAAAGAGAAGAAAGGAAGAGAGAGAGCATGCTTGTTTTTAGTATGTCAATTAAAAAAAAGACGCTATAAACAATTAACGAAAACAAAAGAACCTGTTGGGGTACCGCCTTGGAACTGTCAAAATAAATTGCCACTGAGAGTTTAAAACAGGTTCTAAGGTGCACTAACCTCACGCTTGCTCCAACAGAATAACATATTACAAAACAAGTACAAGTTGAAATAACTCCAACCCACCCATCAGCTTAACAATTTTGCATGCAAAGGCACACAAGCATATGAAACATAAGAATCTAATAGCTTTGAAAAGCCAAAGGGGCGGGTGCTCAATGAAACCAGAGCACCTGGAGTCAAATCAGCGCAAGAACACGATGACAGGGACGAAAGAAACAAATCGAGCTTCCAGGTTCTTTTAAAAGAAAGACTTCCCTATAAACCTCCATAAACTATTGAATCCCTTCCACCGACGTGCAACCAAAAAGGTAATCATAATGATCAATTGTACATTGGTTAATAACCAGGCCTGCTGTAGAATATCATGTCGGTAACCTTGCTTTAAAAAAAAAGAAAGATAAAGAGAAAAACAGAGCATAATTTATGTAATCAATTATCAAAAATGCACAACACACAAGAAAAAAGAGTATCATTATGGTTTATATTGATTTCATTATTTATTAATAGAACTATTTTACTGAACCAGTAGAAATAACAACACTTATTTTGTATTACAACAATAGACACAAGCTGACAAAGAAAAAAATATGATTTATTGCAATAAAGTAGTTCTACAATCATATGGTATTCTTAACAGTAAATTTGGATTGAAGCAAAACTGTCAAAGCGCAAACAACGAATGCCGCTTATAGCTTTTATTAACATATTTCTTATATAATTAAATAAATCATAAATCAACATTTAAACTCGCAATCGCAATACAAAACAAAGTTATTCAAAACATCGCAAAATGTTGCTATGTTTTGAGAATACTTGGTTTCGTTACTAAACCTCGAAAACTTACTTCGATTGCTCGATTACACATGTCATAGCCCATTTGAAAATTTGAAAAATCAATATATTATTAATGAATTTTCCTTTTGGGCATCTTTCATATTATGTCGATCGTCCATTACGACCAGAAAAAAAACTAAGGACTAAAGGAACAATCGCATTGATCTTTTTCTATCAAATTACAATTTATAAATATTAAAGTACTTAAAACACAGAGACTGAATAATATATTTCTTTCACCACGTCATGTTTTTCCTTTAGTTTTTTTCCCGTACAATGTGAAATAAGATAGTCTTGCTGCGGTTAAAATGATTTAATGTCTTGCAATGCATGTATTTTAGCAATTATGTCCATTGTAGGGTTGTTAATTCGATACATGAGACCAATAATGCTTAAAAATACCAAAATGAATGTTGTATCCCAATAATCAGTTGTATGTGGCCATTCTTAAAACAAAAAATAAGCATTCCGTTTTCAAAAATAAATGTTTTATCCAATATTATGGCTAGCCATTAGCTCTGAATATGTGGTAAATATATACGACGGTATTAATATACAATTTGTCTCTTATCAACGAATTGTTATACTGTAGAAAAAGTGAATAGAAAGTGCCGTTCAATTAAATAAAGACAATGTATGAAAATATAATATGATGTTTATTATAATGAACCCAACCACAAAGCAGAAATGTTATGCCGTTTCATGACTACTTAAAAAATTTCAAGAGCAATTTCTATACAAGATTATGTAAAACAATTTGATAGAATTACGTAATTGTATTTAATCAACATTTTCAACGCCTACAAACTTGTCACAGGCAATTAATAGTTTAATTCCTTTACTCCATATATAAGCATTTTAAGGATGTGCGACCGTTAAAAATGTGCCGGCTGAACTGGATGTGCAATTGTTGATTCTTCGTCAGGAAAGAACCTACTAAACTTAAAAGCGAACAGCATAAGTCCTGGTTTGACGGGACATATGTGTCGGCTGATCTGGATCTACATTTTTCGCCCATGCAATAAAGGTGTATCTGTGGAGTAAAGGATTAACATTCATGATAATACAACATCACTTACAATGAAAACAATCACATTTCACATACAAGCATGTAGGCATGCACACACGAAACTTTTCGAGGATGCGTGCTAAACACAAAAGAAAATGAATTTAAAATTTTAATACAATTAAACATGGAGGTTTTCTTTTAAAAACTAGGTAGATTCAAATTTAATAAATATTAAATTGCTTCACAATTTCTATTCCGGTAACAGAATAAAAGGATAGTTGTTTTGTAGAATACACGAATCTCCCTTTCAAAAAAACATTTACTTATAATAATCTTAGATGGCAACAATTTTAGCTATATCGTTCCAACAGATCAATCTGTGGCGACATACAGTCAAACCTGTGTACAAAGACAACTCAGGAGAGAGCCAAAAAATAGTCTTTAAAGGCAAGTGGTATTTGTTCACAGGTAAAGTTGTTCTTTAAATCAGACAGTGGAGCAAAAAAAGGTGGTCTTTAACACAGGTTTGAATGTAGTTAAAAGAGTTTTGCTGAATGTGACCGATCAAGGTGGGCTTATTTCATGTAAATAACGGATATGAATATATTACACATATCGTCAGTTTGGTGGACAAACGATATAACTCCTTCTTTTTACAATACTACTGACACCGATTTGCACTAAGGCGACGATATCCTTAAACTACCTCCTAGATAACATGTACTCTTCATTCCTAGAAATAATTATAACAAAAAATCACTTTTTGAAAGAAAAATTGCCTAGCAACAGCAATAAGTCCAGGGATCTAGCTTAGAAAGTGTGAGATCTCAGTGTTATTCTTAAAGCCGATGAAATTACTGAAGAATACTGATTGAAATGTTGTATTTGAATATCTCACATGCAAAACGATGTTGTTCTGAAACAAGTAATTAACAACAGAAGTTTGTTTTTACTTATATAGAAAGAGACAAAATATGAGTTTTGAGCACGGGGTTTAAGCTCATTTTCTAATAACCTTGGGGCCAGGCAACATTTAATTTTATAATCTTCGTCACAATTTCTGATAACGTATCTAAAATAGTTTCAACAGTTGACAAGTTGTCATTATAGTTAAAACATGCAGCCCAATTATCATCTAAGTCTACATAAGTTCTAGTTGTTCTTCTTCCAGTTTTGTTTTATTTCGCAGTCAGGCCCTGACGTAAATTATAGTCTTGTGAAAAAAATAATTTACACTAGGTGTATGGGGGTAAACTCAAGTCCAAATAAACAAATATAACTGGTTTTCACTTTTTAAAGTACGTCCAAATTATACGTAAAATATGGCAAACGTAACTGGAATCAATGAAGACTAATCATACCGGCTCTGCAATACATAAGATGAAATAGTGCTTAACTGTGCAGGTCATAAAAGTGGTCTCGTTTATCCTATTTTCCACCAGCGATTTGTTTTCCAATCACAGTAAGCCCGTATATTTTAATGCTGCCGAAGCTCACTATTGAGGTCACAGAAAGCTCAACACGTATTATTTTGTAGTACTGTAAATAAAATAAAACATAATAAATTGTTTATAATTACGATCATACGTACCCTGGCTAACCTGGAAGGGCACTACACCGCGATCACGAATATACAACGCTCGTATTCGGCATAATCAGTGTTGATAATAACCGGAGATTTTCCGAAGTGGGGTCACACTTTATGATTCTTGTGTTCTCTGTGTGACATGGATAGTTAAATGGTATTTATCAATCATTCGTGAAAATGGACCGGTCGTGGCTGCAAATAAAACCAGTTTCCTGTTCAAACGTTATTTCTTTACCTGAAGTCTCGCGAAGGACTATTCACCAGAGAGCAACCGAAGTTTAAAGTGTGAGTGTCTGCTTAATGTGTTGCTTGCATGCAATGAGAGGCCACGCATCGTACACTGGCACTTAAAATTTGCCAAGCCGCGTATCAAGGACTTTTATGCGATGTTGGAATTATAATAAACAATTGTTATATGCAAATTTTACAGAAGAAATATGGCAAAAATGGTTTGGGTATTTTTTTAAAAAAATGAGGTTATTTCTGAGATTAATTTACCCTACTCCGTCAAACCTTCTTCATCATCACTGCTTATGCCGGTTTCGAGCGTTGCATAAAGCATGGTCGCTCGCGAAGCGTACATGGTTGTTTAGAGTCAATGGAAATGTACGTGTTTCCATTTTTCTGTAATATTTAGTGCTTATATAATGAACAAACCAAAGGCTAATTTCAAAACAAATGAAATTCAATAGATATTAAATAAGTTTTGATTTGCGCCATCTTGTTTCTAACGTTAAATAAATCTAATACTATAAACTATGCCTTACCGACTCAAAGTATTGAATCAACGTAACAAGTGAATTACTATCCTTGAAACGGATTCCAAGAGACCGTATTTTTCTCAGTGAACCGACTGAGTCTCCTCCTTTCACCACGAGATTTAAAGAATCAAACTTTGTGGCCACATTCGCACGCAGACAAAGACGATGTATCAATATTTGAGGTTGTATCTCCAACTGCAACCAATTCTGGATAATACAAAATGAAAGAGTGAAATAAACTGTATGCATATCAGGAATTGCCACAGCTTCCCCATATAGACAAGAAGAAGAGAAAGAGAGAAATACAAACATTTAGCAATTCAACAGTTCTTTATATAACTAGGGATTATTTTTATAATCGGGATACCACATGACAACTTAATGTCATGCTTATAGTGATCAAAGAAAAAAGTTATTCAACACATTAAGATAGTTGTAAGGCACTTTCACTGTCTTAAAAACCCATTTCTAGGCTGAGAGGAAAAAAGAAACATGACTTCCTGATAATTTGTAACCCGCAAAGCAGAATGTGAGTGATGTTACATAGTCCTAGGCAGCCTTACACTTTTGTATACAGAGGCGATCATTCAGCAAATATATGACACACACGTTTTAGGCATTTGTTATATTTAGTGTGAAAAAAATCGGTCAAAAATTAATAACAAGAATTAAACGTTGCATAGCGGGGGCATCCGTGTCCTGTGGACACATTTCTAGTTTATAAATCATGCTCTCTCTTCGTCTCTTCTCCTTGGCTCTGTGATGAGGCTGTGTCTTCTGAATGTCCCTATTCATAATATACATATTTCAGTTGTATCACTTATAATCGGAATTTATCTAAAACAATACAAATATATGTTATTATTAAAAATGTCACAAAATTTCAAAAAAGAACATGACCTACAATAGTGAAAAAATAAGGTTTACTTTTTCTAACTTTAAAAGTGAATTAAACAAATTAAGAAAAAAAAGAGTCTACAATGGATCCTTTTCCTACATTTGTAAATCGGTAACAAAAGGCATCCTCCTTTATTCTGATGGATTATACAGGAATTGCACTTTTTAAAGACACAATAATTGTTCCATAAATTATTTTACCACAAGATTGGCATTCAGAAGGTGAACTCACATGGGAAATCACATATTATAGCCAATTAGGTCATTTTTTCTATCGATTACAGTTTCAAAAGTGCGCAATTAATCGCAGAATCAAACAATTATTTTCATGATGTTTTTTTTATCATAATTATGATCCAATGATTTTTATTACGAACAGTATGTTTAAAAACTGGAACTGACAAACACATACATTGTCCTTCTTGTTTTGATTGGTACTTAATATTTTGTACAGAACAGCTGTTACATGACAGTGTATACCATTATTATTAAAAATCTGGACTGTCCTCGTCCACTGAAGATATTTGATACAACTGGGTCTTAAAACTGGTATTGATTTTTAGCAAGCTTTATAAATCGTTCATCGCAATTCAAATTAGAAGATTACCTCTTTTGACCTAGGAATTATCCATTCTCCACCGTTGCCTTCGATAATACCTTGGGCCTGTTCATTTTCCGAAGACAAGGTGATACTTTTTACACATAGATTCCAGTCCTTGATAATGGAACTGTTAGGATTGGCATCGTGTTTATCTTTTTTCAGCTCCTCCGAGTCACTTCGAAATTCTTGGTGATCAGAAACCAATGAAGCTTCTCGTAGTTCTTCTGTTTTAGAGTCAATAAACCAATCCTGTGCATGTTCCTCTTTCTCGGGAGCTTTTTCCGCTAGCGGGGTTTTGCCGCGATCTGTATTAATTTCCAAAGAACGTTCACACACATAATTTATACCAAAATTCAAGTGACAAGTTCTTTAATTTAAATATGCTCTCTTCTATATTATTAAATATTTGTTGACTTGTGTAGACAATTTGGATCAAATTGACAAGGATCTTGGCATTTGATTACTTTGCAAAACAATCATTTTAACTAGATCAATAAACATTACAGAGGAAAAAATAGTTATAACAAGTTTATTTTAATGATATTATATCGGCGATACGTTAATTACAGTAATATATTTTCAATATGTAAAGGTAGAACTGATATTTGACGAATTTCATTTGAATATCGAATTTTCAAAACATTTGTGTTGTTTAAAGTGTGTGAAGTCTGTCATTTGTTTGAATAATACTTGCGGTGTCTTGTTTGGATTAATCTTTATATGAACCTAAGCTATATTTTTCCTCTCTGCGTTTTTGCTGTGAGGTTAGGGTGTGACAAAGAATAAATTGTCCGAGGAACAGTGCTAAGTCAAGAAAGTTATTCATTGTGTTACGAAAATCATTTACCTTGAGTTGTATCTTTGCAATCTGATGTTTCCCCTTTGTGCAGGTAACCTAAGTCCAATTTGAAGCTTGGGTTGGATTGAAAATGATACATTAACGATTTCGTGTTCGATTTTAACTCCTTTAGCGATTTCTCTAGTACTGAAATTAACGGCTTTGCTCTGACAGTATTGATAAAATCTTTACTTGGATGATGTTGAGTGCAGGATAGACTTTCTTTTAAGCTATGGTATTGCATTCGAACGTTGCCATATGAGTCTAAAAGCTTGGATAAGGCAGATGCATTCTTGTTGTGTAATTCATTTGTTTCTGTGCATAGTTTGCCTTCCTCTATGTCAAGCATGCTATCTATTTCTTGTCTAGATTTATGAATGTTTTCTAAAGCTGTTTGTTACATGTTGCATTGTTTTCTTGATAAGTTTTCACCTTTTCTATACCGCATTCAACCTCTTCCTCTATTTGTTCTAGTTTGGTTCTAAAACTATCTGACCTATCTTTAGTCATGTAACGATCTGTTATGTCTTTGATATATTCCACGTCACACTTCTTATGGTTTAAGAAAATGCAATCTCCGCATCCAACTATTTCGTGTTTCGTACAGTAAAATCGAACGGTTTCTTTAACATGTGTGTCACATTTAATTTCACCATTATCCCTCGCCGTCACGTCTATGACCTCATGATTGCCCCTCGTTGCCATGTTTGTAGTTTCATCATTTTTCTTCTCCAAGGTACCTGTGACCGAAAGAGATGCAGTCAACACATGATCTCTGCATGGTTTCGCTTTTAAATGATTCTCGAAACATGTCTTACAAATACGTAACTCGCATTCTTCGCAGTATCCATTTGCATTTCTTTCTAAACATAATTCGCACAGTTCATCCAGGATTAGTTCATCAATGCGCTTTCCTTCTACTTCCATGTTTTGATCGTGCTTAATAAACTTACACGCATAAACTTGCAAAATCGGTGTAATGTCAACATTTTATACATTTAATATTTAAACTTCCTCAACTGCAAATGGATACCTGTCTGATATCAAAGTCTTATTTATAATCGCACGGTACCCACAATTGCGAATAGTGAAATACCGTATTGACGTAAAACTTGCGCCAATTTAAGTGAATATAAGTATTTTAATACTTTCTTATATTTAAATATAATTATAGTCCATTACAATAACATAACAAAATGTGGTTCGTTAATCAAAAACGATTATTTGCGACATTATTGTAGAATTTGTACAAGATAAAGATTATCGATAAGACGTGGTAACTTGACACTGCACGGTTAACATAGCTATTTATAAAAAGGTAATATAGTTATACAGCTAATCAAGCGTTGCTTTATCTTTAAAATTATGACTTTAACAGTTCATTAGGTATAACCGTCTTGTTAAATCAGGCATGTGTTATGAAATTTTACAGTCATTTTCAGTTAAAATTGAGAGGTGAAATTTGAGTATACATGTTTACTCACAGAACTTAAATCTCTCCCACTAGACAAAGGTTAATACATGTAGACGTTAATTAAACAAGTTAGTTTTTATACATGTTCACTCTAAGGATCCGGATTATTGAAAAGTTCCGCCAGTTACTTAACAAAATCTGTATGTCGAGGTAACCAGATACACTAAGTTTATCTCAGTCTGGCATCTTGTTAGGCATGGTCTTTGAACGAGCAGATGGATGTTCAAATACGATGTTTTGACATCGGATGCCACCATATCATAAATGCATTACATAAACATCACGGACTTGTCTACCAGAATTGTAATTTCAATAACGGTGTCACAGCAATGAAGTGTGTGGTCAGACAGTATTCCTTCGGAAGATTTGATAATGCAAGTAAAATAACAAAAAAGTTTCTTTACCATTTAGCAGCTTCAGTAGATGTGCTACGTTGCCAATAGAAAATGCTTGTTCTACAAATCCAAACTGCAATCTTTTGTTGTGAACAATATTAAAAGGATCATTTTGGAATTATTGCTAGAGATTTTCCCGGGTCTAAAAAGGTTCATACATCATTTAATGACACTCCTAAAGAATTCATAAGACAAAGGGACTGATACGTGATTGTCGTTTTTAAACTGGTTATCTAACTTTTTTCAAATCGCAGGTCTTGTGATTAACCAATCTACAGTTGATCATTATGCTTACCTTTTGCTTACCAGGTACTCTGGTCTCGGTAAATTTATTAAGTACCTGCCCAATTGGCTTTGCAATGCTATTAGTTGTTGTTTCATATGTTTGTGTGCTTTTGCATGCAATATTGTTGAACTGATGGGTTAGTTTGAGTTATTTCACCAAGACAACTTAAAGTTGTATGTTTATGTTCATTTATCGTTGTGGCGTCTATGTTGAAACTGATTATTGTAATACTATGCTCTATTTTCCTTTATACTATTTTTCTTTGAGGGGATGTTGTTTCTGCTGGATGTGGCTATTCCTGATATGCATAGTTCACTTTAAATTTTTAAACCGTTAATAATCAACAAAACAAGAAATCTTAATATAAAAACAACATATTATGTTTATTAACACCTCCAGCTCCGTTTTAATTTTCGTCATTATTTAGTCTGGAATTTATTTTGTTATAGCTTTTTATCAGCACACAGTAACAAGACTTCTTATAATGTGTACATTAATTATAATTTGACGAAAAAAAATCAATATTCTAACTTAAGGGCTCTTAGAAAAATAGTGTTAATGAATATTGAACTAACTGTTTTCAGAACAATAACCAGTTACCGATGTCATGCAGTATTGATAACGTATATTAGGACTATCCGAATATATACTGAAAGGATAAAGAAACGCAGGGTAACATTTGTTCCGATATATTAAGAACGCGTTCTCCAAATAAAGTGAAACTTTGTGTATTGAGTTATTAGGTCATGATACACCTTAACATGTGTCGAAAGTGAATAAAACTTGTCTCCACTGCCTCAGTGTAAACCGTCGTGGAGCATGAGCTTTCGAACCTGCCTATCCAATTGTTACCCTGCGTTTCTTTATCCTTTCAGTATATATTATTAGCCTTTTCGGGGGTTGTCCCGACTAGCTAAATCGGTAGCATTGTCGGAATTGCAAGGCTAGGCGCTGTTGCCTTGACGGTGTGGGTTCGCTGCCAGGTAGACGCAATTACATCATTTTTATATTTACTAATAGACGAAAAAGGAACTGAAAGCCACGTATTTCATTAAACGATTCTTTAAATACATATTTCATTTTTGGTCCATAAAATACTTTGACACAACGGCGATTCGGTACAACCAATGCCCAGAAAAACATTACAAAATCAGTCTTAGCTATAAATGTACAAACACTTTTTTTTCGTTTGCAGTCACTGTACAGTCAAATCTGTTTCAAGCAATAACCAAGGGTTGTGATAAAATGGCTGCTTTACACAGCTGGCTTTTTATGACAGATAAAAATAAGAACAAAATAGCAATTTATGACTACAGATTTATGGCATGATACTGTTTAAAAAAGGATTAAAAGGCAGGTTCCACTGTACTTTGTTCAGTAAATTGTTAATATCGCGCCCCAGTCTCTTCAGAAACGCATGCACTTGGTAGCCCGCCGTTGTGTTTTTTTCTGATCCAGAAACACACTTGAGACATTAGCATGTCTAATTGCAAGTTCTTCTGTTATAATACGGTTGATCTAACACATCAACACTTTGGTACAGATTTTGTGAAGAGTGAAGCACTGGACTTCATCAAGCAGGCTTCTGACCGGTTTAATGTCACTTTTCCTTCGACATTTCTGTGGTTGAGAGTTTTTACTGTTTTGTTGACGAAAGTAAAAAACAAAACAAAAAGTGTCCAAACATTCGAGAGTTGCTTGACAATTGTTACATTGAACATCATCTTGGAGCACTATTCATAGAAAGTGTGCTTTGCTTGTAAACAAACGACGAATAAATAGACGTTTAAATTATAGAAACAAGCAAATGTTCAAAGTTTAAAGTTAAATTAAATTACAACAGTGAGACTTCCTCAAATTGCCCATCGTTATGGAATGAAATGAATTTCCTTACAGAATACCTTTATACAATTGCAATATCAGTAGCTAGGTACGTTTTCCAGCAATGTTTAAAATCACAAAATTCGATCAAGTTAGACCACGAGATATGATGTAACAGAAACAGCATTCTAGCCCAGCACATATTGTAAAACATAATAACCTAGTAATTAAGGAGGAATAAACATGCTTAGATATGTTATAAAGCTGGAAAATGCAGTGAAATAATAATTAAATTCCTCTTATCGACAAATTAAACCACTTCGATAATGTTAAATGTTAATTTAACGACAGCACACCATGTGTTTATTACATGTAGCATCTAAATATGAATCAGCTTCTTCACTTGTGATCGCTGTGGTTAGTACATATGTATATTGGTCAGTCAGGTTTGTATATTTCAACAGTATTAGGAATCAAACTGACCATACTTTAGTCTTGGTGACGTCATACCAGGTGTATGATGTCACGTTGTTTTCATCCTGTACATTTTGTTTATATTATTGATTATGTTTGGTGATATATTATATGCCCGAGAAGGTACTTGTGAGGATATGGCATGTCTGTCATTTTATTTTTGTGTAACATTAAAATTACAAACTACTGATATGGTTGGTTTGTCTTGATGACGTATATTTTCCTAAACATCTACATTGGAATCAGCAGCTTCACTTGTGATTAGTACATGTGTTTATCAGTAAGTCAGGTTTCAACACTATTAAGAATCATTTGAAGTTTAAGAGGCAAACCTTTTCTTTGTCATCCGTTGTTTCATAAATTCACCAGTTAAGTATGCAATTCGAAAACGACGCTAATTTGGCATTAAATCATCATTAAAGGAAAATCTACTTTTCTGGTTCCAAATCATGCAAATGAACAAAATGTTCTGTATCCCGAAATCTTGTTAGCTGCTCATTCGTTTATTTAAACTACATGTCAACTGTAACATTTGCTCGACAAAGTTTATAATATACTACAATATTTACACTTCAACTTCATCCTCTGCGATGAAGTATTATTCATCTAACGAATCATAATATATCATGGTAAACAGCGTGACGTATTACTATAAAAAGCATGGCTACAGAAGAGCCGTTCACAATTTATTTGACGTTGCACGATGTTTTGACGTGTGACGTCGCCTTGCACCCACGTTTTGCCCCGAGTTACCTGTACCAAATATTCGGAAAATGAGTAGGGTGTTTTATGCTGTATCTGTGTTGAAATATTATTTATAGAGCGAGTAATACTAAAATAAATATTGTCACTTTACATCCAAAATGGACGGCTCTTAAAAATGCATGGTACGGTTCAGGTTGTCTTTGATATAATCCGCCGTGCAAAAGGGAAAGCACACTGCCGTGGCTCGATTGCAACGTATGCAAAATCATATATAAGTTTGCAGTAAGCACAATAGTGCACTTAAAGTTAATTAGAAAATTAAATTGTAACAGATTGCAGACGATTATCCCAATAACAAAGTAACCCTGTCTGATCTCATTAATTGTCTTCGTTCCATGCAGGTATATAAAGTTGTCTGTAATTCCAGCAAGTATTATGAAGTCACGGGGATAACACAGCAAAGTAAGTAATACGCGTTATTTGTTTTTCTTAGTTTTGACTGGGCGCTGTCGCCGTGTCTGTTCGCTTCCATGTTAGGGAAATGCCATTTTTTAAGTTTTTATAGTTGGGAATATTTAGAAAGTTTACATTGAAATTACTTGTCAATATTGTCGATTTGAAATTACAGAAAGTTGGAACCTAAAGTGAATTCTTACATGCTTAAGGAAACAAATATATTATGTTCAACTCTTAAAGGAAATGTAATATTTAGGCCTAAAGTCATTTATCAAATTCCACAAAAAGTTTTAATTTCGTTAAATTATTATGTAGCATGTTAAATGAAGAAGTGTGTGTGTGTGTGTTTTTGTCCAAAAAGTCCAAATCTTTCTACCGGACAAGAAACTAAGAGTCGATATAACATAACTTTTTGACGATGATGATGATGATGATGATGATGATGATGATGATGATGATGATGATGATGATGATGATGATGATGATGGTGGTGGTGGTGGTGGTGGTGGTGATGATGATGATGATGATGATGATGATGATGATGATGATGATGATGATGATGATGATGATGATGATGATGATGATGATGATGATGATGATGATGATGATGATGATGATGATGAATGTCTTCTTAAAGATTAAAAATCCATTCTTCATGAGTAAGGCATTTAAACAATGCTTTCGCCCAAAGAATGTAAGCCCAAGAAACTATTTTTCGATAAAACCTAACTTTTACATTTATTCTTCAGGTTACCCTCACAGTTTCATATACAATTCACCAGAAATGGAACACTTTCCTCCGCTAATTCTGGTAAGTTTACAATACCTACATTGCTGTTATTTTCCTTCTATGATAAAGTATGAAAATCCATTTTACATAAAATTCAAATTATATACATAAACTTCACGCATTTAAAATTTATTTAATTTGAACTTTCTCAACTTGAAATATAATTATTTATTTTTTTTTTTAATTTTCCCGTAACATTTAATGTACTTTTTATAAAACTAGAAGTAAAAATGATGTATTTTATTATGTTCGAAGTTAGAAAATTGTATCTGATTCTATGCCAGATTGACTTATTTTAAATTTAAAGGAGTATATCACAATAGTTTACGCGCATATTTCTGCGCAAGCGCTTAATATATTACCGACAAATTGTTTCAACAGTTCAGTTGTTCATCCAAATCATTAATTGAATGTTACTTTCATGTGAAAATGACTGATGTTAATGCATATGTATAGATATAAGGTGCTGATTAGCAATTCCAGATGTAACAATCATTTAAAAGATATATCTGCGTTTTCTCAAAATCCCTTCAAAATGGCCGTATAGAGGGGTCTAATAATGAGCGATTACTCAAAAACAAGCGAGGAAAGCTATATTTTTCTTTATATCATTTTGTTTGTGAAGGAATTCTCTTCAATTGTGAAACGTTTTTAAAACTTTTGTCCGTTAGAACTTATTATGGTATACTCCTTTAAGATAACAAATTGTTCACCCCGAACACTATACTATGACTTTCCTTTTATTTAATATGTTTCAGTAAGTCAGTTGTTTATTTCATCACTGATTTTTCATTGGCTTACATGTATTATTTTCATAATGGTTTGCGTTCGCGGGTTTTGGTCATTCGATCAGTTGTGTTCGTGTCGTTAAGAATTCTTTCAAAAGTTTAATTGTTATGTCAATTTTATGGCGAATTTAGCCAGTATTTCAATTAAGGCGGTAACCCCTCGGGTTCTCACCTTCGTTTGTTTGTGGCGTCCATATTGAAATTGATTATTGTAATATCTGCTCTCTGTCCTCTACTGTTTGGCTGTGTGGGGAGGCTATGTCTGCTGGATGTGGCCATCCCTGATATGCATATTTGATATTCATATTTCTTCTTTTTTTAATGTCATGCCTAATCGTAGACCATAAATTACGTTTGATATTTTATTTTATGCTTTTCAGTGAAATATAGAATTTTTCCGGTGGAATAAAAGTAGTATTTCACTGTTTTCAAACAGTGGAATATCATTTTTATTTTCACTGATTTTTTCACGTTTGTACCCAAACGTACATAGCATTCCTGAAGAGAACGTTTAGAAAACTGGATCAAATTTGTACATTTGACGTCATGACGTTGCGTCATAAACAAGCGGTTTTGGCGCCGTTTCTTGCAAATTTTCTGTCAATTTCACGCAAATTTTGCAGCAAAAGCATAAAATAAAAAGAAAATTTGTTTTTCGTAGTGTAAGATAGAAATATTTTTCACTCGTGAACTCCGAAATTATGTATTTTCACTCGTGGCTTCGCCACTCGTGAAATTACCAATTCCGGAGCTCACTCGGTGAAATATATTTCTATCTAACACTGGTAAAAACAAATATCCTCTATTTATTCTGCAGATTGTGATAGCCCTCAGTTGCATGGCTTTTGTTACATCAGCCAAATCCTCCAAGAAAAATTCATGTGAAACACTCGTTGAAAAGATGTAAGTAGAAAATGGTCAATTAACTAATAAAAAAAATACACGATTTAAGACATATCTTAAATATATTTCGTTTCGGGTTAGAACAGTAGTGTTTCTTATCTCTTTAAGTATACAATGAAACCAATTTAATTTATTTATGGTTTGTTTTTTTCTAATTAATGTAGTCTAACCGTAATGAATTCCCGCGCTTTTTTCTCGAATGTCGGGAATACTCGGTTAACATTCACTAACAGTCGACAATAATCGATGTCGCTTCGGTTACTATCGGCGTCGGAAGTCTCCGAAAACGAGCCGATGTTTGACGACGTCGCAAATTTATGCGCGGGAAAGCATTACAGTTAGACTACCTTTATAACAGTTATCAATAAATAAAAAAAAATCAAACAACACATTGATAATGTGTAAGTGGTTTATGAGTATTGAAAAACAAATGACTTAAATTATCATTGTGTGCATTGAGTTCGGTGGTATAAATGGATAAACCCTGAAGGGTATGGCGCTTAGTTTAAACATTCAATTTGAAACGATTTTCATTATAACAAGATTAACACCATCAAATATTCTGTTCAATCATTTTATTTTCGCAAATAATAAAAATAAGTAATAAAACATTTTATATCTGCTGGAACAGCCACGTTGACGACAAAGAGAATGACATTTCACTTTTTCGAAGCAACTCTTGGCAAAACGTGCGTGCTCGTCGGCGGCAAAACGTCAAAACATTACAAAGTCCAATCAATGTGTGCTGCTTTTTCTGTATTAACGCCTCTAAAATAATGTGTCACTTGCAAAACATATTAGTTTTTCAACAATCGATGTAGGTTTGTGGTTATGCCGGGAAAACGGTCAAACGTTGTAGACCTGTGGACAAAAATTGTGCTGGAAACCATTGCCGCCTTGCATGCGTTAAAGACAAAGAAAAAAAACGTAAAGCATTTTTTCTATTTTACCTGTCAATTCAGTCGAGTTTCGAGGCACTACATGATGTCTGCTGAAATAATTCTATTTACCTTATAGAATCTGATTGTTGTTGATGACCTTAATTTGAACCCATTACTGAATATTGCTATTTGCCTCACTGTCTTATAAAATCTGATGTTTTAGACAGTAAATGACCTCAAAATAGTACCTTTTCCTTTTAACCCATGCTAAAAACAACAACAAAACCAAGTTGGAATCGTCATATTTGTAAGAGTTATAACCCTTTCTTTTACTTTGATTTTCATTTAAATCTCTATTCGACTCAATCTTTCAAATTGGGCGCGTCGCGGGAAAAGGTACATTCGGACAGTTAACGTGAATCCTTGAATTGACCCCATACAGATGAGCAGACGACATTTAATTTTATGCATTTCAGGTTTTAAAACAGTTTATTAACAAAATGTGTAACGTAAACACTTTTAAGTTAAAGGAAAAAAGTTATTGAAGCTTTCTCTAAATATAGAAGCGACTAAAATGTCACAATATATGACCAAGGTTACTTTTCCCTTGCCGTGCCCCAAATTATGTTGTTAATGAAGACAGTATTTTCCTTGTAATATAACGAACTAAGAATTTGATATATTAACACTTGACCTGATTCAATGATTATTCTTATTAACAGAATATTAAATAAAGCTGTTATTGCCAAAAGAAATCAAAGAAATGAGAAACAGAAACATGCTTCAGCCTTTTTTGCTTTTGGAATACTAAACAGTTTGAAAAAAAATGTTTATATTACTCTTTGTTATTAAATGATTGCATATTTAAAAATTTACTGACAAATCATCATGCAATAAATAAAGTACTGTCGTAATACGTAGGCAATTACTAACAAAATCTTTTGATGTTACTTTACTGACTTGTACAGCTCACTCCGAAAAATCTGGGAAGACAAAATCATCCACAACTAGCGATAAAGAACCATCTCATCATTACAATGTTGTGCCAGCGCGGACACCTGCGCCAGTTCTACCGCCAGCACCAGCACCAAAGTCACCACCGGCGCCAGCATCAACGTCAGAGCCAATCCCAGCCCTACCGTCAACTTCATCGCCAACGTCAGCACCGGCGCCAGCGACAACGTCAGAGCAAACCCCAGCCCTACCGTCAACTTCAGCGCCAATGTCAGCACTGGCGCCAGCGACGACGTCAGAGCAAATACCAACCCTACCGTCAACAGCAGCACCTACGTCAGCACCGGTCCCAGCAACAGGTAAGAAAGCTTGGCATAAACACCTTTCTAGGAATTCTTTAACTTGTATTTATAAATAATTACTTGAATAAATAGCTTTATTAAGTTTACCATGCGGTACATATGAAATAATAAATATGGAGAACGCGTTCTTAATATATCGGAACAAATGTTACCCTGCGTTTCTTTATCCTTTCAGTAAAACCGAGCCTGCAGTATTTTCATATTTGTGGCTTTCAAAGTTCCCTTTTCATCTATTTCAATATCACAGTAGCGTTGTTTGTGCCGTGTGGCGGCTGTAAAAAGTCTCCTCGTACATTCAATCAGTGCTGTTATCAGTTACGTTCTTTGAAGGTCGTTGAGCACGATACTTATGTACTATGTTTATAGTAGTTCTTAAATTCCTTATGTTTTAATATTTCGGCCAGTTTATAGATAGGTGGTTTCAATATTCCAGCCAATGTCGAATTTGGATATTGTCCAATCATCCCCAAGGATATACTTCCTGTTTTTTAAATTTTGCCTTTGGCGTAGTCTGTGATATGCAGGATTTATATTCTAAGATCCCCTGTCAAAATTCTATTCTGTTTATTTCCGCCCATTGTTTTCTCGTTTAGGGCATTCCCATTCTTTAAACTGAAGACCATACGCCGCTGAACATGGAATGGTATTAATCTGGAAATACCTCATTGAAGGTTCCATGTTCACCGCCATATGCATACCATCGTTTGGGATGGATCGAAATTGTACTATTTAATGGTGTGATTACTGAGTTGCGCTCAACCCGGGGCTGGGTGGTGTGGGCAGTAAAAAAGCATTCCCATTACTACCCATGAACTGGCTCAATCAAACCGAGCCTGCAGTATTTTCATATTTGTCGTGTTCGGTGGCTTTCAAAGTTCCATTTTCATCTATTTTGATAATAGTTCAAAATGGAGAGACTGTTTTTTTAGTGTGGCGATTCCTGATATGCATATATTGTTTTTTTTGCCAAAAAAACAACTATCGATGTTTTCATTCTGATAAATGCTTTTTAACTTTCCATTTTTCATTATTATTGCTTTATAACATTTGGGGCGCGCCACGGGAAAATGTATATCCGGCCACATATTTTGCGACATATTTGTTGCTACTTTATTTAGAAAGAACTTACAACTATCTTACAGTTGTCCGGAACTAATATGGAATTTTCTTACACATTTAGACTATAAAGTGATATTTTTCTAGCGTTCTTACAATGGTCTCAGGGTGTAATAACACGGACACTTGTCAAGTTCCAAACTTACTTTATGTATCTATGAGCTTTTAACAGTTTATCTTTGCTTTAACCAACTCTCTAAAATATAAACAGTTCTTTATTATAAAGTATAAATTCTCTAAGTAAAGTGTCATAACTTCTCTTGTTCAAACTAGTCATTTAGCCACGAGATTAACAAACCATACTCCTAAAGACATTCCGTGGCCCATTCTGGCCATCCGGCCGTTCTCTTCCTATACAGACCAATCCCTGGTGTGTATACCATACACTTGAGTGTTCGTGCAGACGTATTACTTTTTCGAGATGACAGTTTGACATAAGAACTAACTCTATATTTATAAAACAACATTAACACTTATATATAACGTCTTGCTTAATCATAAAAAGATCGAGTCGAATGTAATGCATAAATAGAGGTGAATACATGAAATTACCTATATAAAAATATTTTGACCTAGTTACTTTGTTATTAGTAAACAATGTATTTGATGTTGTCTAGAAAAGGATATTAGTAAAAAAACAAGGCCCTAAATAAATGTTTTAAGATTATTGTCATAGTTTCCCTATTACATTTCATTCTCAATATAGCCATCAACCCGTTCGCACGACTGCCCGACACGACAGTCAATGTTGCCTGGCCTAATTCGAACATTAACTAATTTATAAAAGTGGATTTGGAAGGAAAACGGGAAGTTTGTATGCGCATGCTCAGGATCAAACGTGCTCTCGTTCATACAATAGTAGTGTATGATGTTTTCAATAATCAGGTCGGATTATCATGCAGACTCCTTCTCGAAAGTTTACAATAATCATACTATAGTCCAACAATATTGACCTGGCACTCTTGCATTTGACCCCATATTCGTTAATTTTCGTAAATGTTACGATCGGTAGTCCGGCATCTATTCCAATACTCCACACATCACTGAGATGTAAATTAAATAATATATCAGTGTTTTCGCTGATACCCGTGTTTATTCAATGACCTTTACGAAAATTAATTAAGTGCCAGGTCAATATTGTTGGACAATACCTTTTCATTACAGTTAAAATGATACAATGACAATAAACATTGATAACGAAAATGCCTTTTTTAGTGTTGTCTGAATGCCTTTTCCTTTCCTCGCTATTTCGAAACTTAAACAACTAGCGTCCAACCGTGAGTTGAACTGTAATTAAAAATACGACATGTTCGTGAGTTCGATGCTTCAATAGTCGAACTACAGAAACAATAGTTGATAATCGAACTAGGCCTTTGTGTTCCCTGGAAAAAAACACGATAATACATTGTTTAAAATATTGAAATACCACTTATATTTCACCGAGAAAGAAAATTGTATTATTCACTGGAAAGTTGTATTATTCACGGGAACGCATAAAATCAATCACATTGTTGCACAAATCGTGAAAAAATGTAATACTTTTCAGATTGCACCAATGGATTCAGTGACGACTTTGACGTTATTCCAGGAAAGATACTGAATGGATGGAATCTTCCCATTCAGACAGAAACAGGAATGGAGGAGTTCGTGATTGCAACCCTGGACGAATGCAAGGCGCACTGTATCGCAAATTATGACTGACAGAGCTTAAATTTTGAAACACAATTTTACGGATGCTGGCTTAATTCTAAGACGTCGTTAACGAAACCTTCAGATTTCCTGCAAGAGCATTACTTCAACTACTATGCGAGGAAATGTAGGTCTCGTTAAGATACGGTTGATGAAATGGAAGTTGTCACGAAAAACCTCTCTTCTCTAAAAATTTAAACACTTTAGTTGTGTCAATATTTGAAAAGAACATATAATAATATTAAAATTTTGGCGTAAAATTAAATCTTATTTTGATTATCATTATTCCCAATTTTACCGTTTATTGCAAACCGTGACAACCCGTTAAAAGTTTGATGAGATAGCCCTGATATAAGTTATCATCGCTTCATGACATGTTCTCATATTAGTACTGACCATATGTACGGGGAGACTTTTTACGACCGCCACACTGCACAAAAAGTGCTACTGTGAATTTCAAATCATCGACGTCAGCTTGATATGTTTAGTACCTCATATCAACAATATATGACAGAGTTCTAAATATCCCCTTAACTCGTTATGAGAAACAAATTTTGACGTTGCTTGTTTTTTAAGATTTCGTCACTTACAGTAAAATACATATTTTGTCGATTTGCTTATAAAATTGGTTGTAGTAATATTGGCACAAAATAAAAAAAGTATAATTTGGAAAACAAAAGTTATTAAATTATTAATGACAAAAAACTACAAAAACTAGTGATTTTCTTCCAGACATGATAATTTGTATAATTGTTTCTAGCAGAAAATCCTCTGTGACAAAAACCTAATGAAAATGTTACATGTAACTTAAAGAAAGAAGCGAATGAGAATCGGTTTTTGTCAACCCTTATGATAATATTTGTCGCCTTTTACCGGTAAGATCAATGAGTTCTCGCCTACACTTGCATTATAAAGAAAAGAAGTAAGCATATCAGGAAATGCCACACTCAGAAAACACAGCCCCCTATAGCAGCGGAAAAAGAGAGGAAACAGAAAGCATTTTTTTTAATTTATAGGATAACCAATTTCAAATTGACTCCATAAAAATCAATTAAAAGAGAATTCTTGGAATTACCGCCTTGGAACGGTCAGTTGCAAAACAATTTACCTCTGAGAGTTTAAACCAGGTTCTAGGGTGAACCAACCTCGCACTTGGCCCAGCAGGTTATCATATCAACACACAAGTTCAAATTGTCTTTATAAAATAACTCCAACGCAGCTCCAGAAATTAACGAGCATTTTGGTCAGTCAGCTTAGACGTCAGAGATGAAATTTTCACCAGTTTTTCTTGCATACCGGATAAGTATTTCCGCGTGTTTTACCGGGGAAAGAAAATCTTATCTTTGCCCTAGGGAAAAGATAACGTTTGCGTGCTACACGAGTGAGGTCATGTTTTCGAATATCTGACGTAATTTATCCAAGTTAGTGACGTCATTTAGAAAATAAGGTTTACGATAACGTCAATATTTCAGCGTAAGAAACAAAATTTAGTTTGAAAACATGTACAAAAATGTTGTAAACATTTAAAGGTATGCAAGAAAAAGTATCTTGCATGGGACGTTCGGTAAAAATAGAAAAATCTGTCACCTCGGGTGAACTGTTTTGGCGGGAACTCGGCAGAGCCTCGTTTCCACAAAACAGTTCCCCCTCGGTGACAGATTTTTCTATCTTCACCTCACACTCATGCGAGATACTTATAAAGATTCTAAGGAGGTGATGTTGTTTTGTAAAAATAAATCATTATTTTTCCATGCAACTTACTCGTAAAAATGGCTTTACCTATGAAAGCTGTAATATGTAAAAGCAGGAACGACGATTTCCGTAAACATAATATCCTTTCACAGCCAAAAAGAAGAGAGGACAAAATAACAAAGTTAATAGTTCGCCACTCGTGAAATACCAGTTCCGGAGCACGTTCGATGTAATATATCTATATCTTACACTGGTAAAAACAAAATCCTCTATGTTGCTTAAGGTAACATGAAAATTGTCATTTTACTTTCCTCGCTATAAAAGGAACTTATCAAAATCTATCTAATGGCAAAATGCAGTTAAATAAAACTCGAAAGAAGCAACTCTATAACTGACAGAGATACGTCTTCTTCTCATTAGTAAAAGCATGATTTATTGAAAAAAAATTGACAGGACATGGTTAAAATAATTATACCAAGTCTATCTATTTCAGTCTATTGATTAATATATGATTGTGTTATGAATAGAATGGTCATATTAACCAAAATATTAATTATGATTGTTTGCTTCTTCCACCCAGATGCAACGAGAAACCATGACGGTGGTGACATGTCAATATTATGTCAGTAAGCACAAACTTATTTAGTGGAATTTTCCGGAGATTGTTGTTTAAACATTACTATTTAGCTGCGGTGGTTGGCCTTATAATGGTTTCTATGGTGACCAGGTGTGCACATAAAAATAAAATATTTAAAACAATAACTTTCTAGGTAGTGTACTATACCTTTGCATAACTGTTGAACATTTTATAAGCATTTTTGTGTTGTTCTAGTATATTCGTTTTATTAAGGTTTTCCATGAACTTAATTATCATCCCTCGTATTATCGGTCTATCATAATGGAAGCTTAAAAGGGCAGTTTCATTTTAATTTGTTCAGAACAAATATATCATTCTCTATGTTTGATGTTAATGTGTGATTTGGTTGACAGCTTGCTGCGCAACTCTCTTGGTAATGAAAACAACTAATATAGCATTATAAATCAGAGACTTAAACCTTGAAGAAATTTGTTACAGATGTATAAGCAGAATGTGTATGTTAAATTGATAGAGATAGTATCATCTTCCGCAGCCAAACAACATTAAAATTATTCAACTGAAATAAAACAATCCTGTCCAAGATGACATGCTTAACCATGCATGAAAACACATGTACAGATTAGTTTGCTAATTAGAACCATATTTACACAAAATTTAGCACAAAACCTTAACTAGCGTAG
Organism: Corbicula japonica; assembly: GCA_038501625.1. Classification (NCBI taxonomy): domain Eukaryota; kingdom Metazoa; phylum Mollusca; class Bivalvia; order Venerida; family Cyrenidae; genus Corbicula; species Corbicula japonica. Next base: position 36,445 of record JAZAYU010001342.1, read on the forward strand.
AGGTTAAGTCCACTTTAAAACATACGAATAACATACTTTCATTTTATGCTTTTTAGTGAAAAATAGAATTTTCCCGGAGAAATAAAAGTAGTATGTCACTGTTTTCAAACAGTGGAATATCAGTTTCGTTTACACTGATTTTTTTCACGTCGGTACCCAAACGCACATAACATACCAAATGAGAACGTTTAGAAAACGGGCTAAAGTTTGTATATTTGACGCCATGACGTCACGTCATACACAATCGATTCTGGCGCCTTTTTTTGCAACTGTTGTGTCAAGTTCACGCAAAATCTTCAATTAGAGCATAAAATACAAAGAAAGTTTGTTTTTACCAGTGAAAGATAGAAATATATTTCACTCGTGAACGCCGGAATTGTGTATTTTCGCTCGTGGCTTCGCCACTCGTGAAAATACGAATTCCGGAACTCACTCGGAAGAAAAATTCTCCGGGAGAAAAATTGTTCCTACGTTTCGGTTTGTGAACAGCTATTGTACGTACCACATATGAGTCTTTTTTTAAATCATTAAGTAATTGTAACAAGACAAATTTTTCAAGTAAACGAAAAACATATCAAATGTTTCTATCTTATAAACTTGATACATTGCCGTATAAAACTGTTTCTACCTATAATAAAAATGTAAAATATTCAAACTTGATATATTGCCGTATAAAACTTATTTTCCACCAACGGTTGTAAGTGGTTTGGTTCATTCGTTAATCCAATGAGACTTAGAGCAAATATTGTATTGTTAATGAAAATAAGTTAAAACAAAAGCGAAATAAATTAGTCATTTTTAAAAGCAAAGAGTTATTTAAAATAATTATTTGTAAAAGGTAATTAACTGTAAAATACGTAAGCATAAGCCAAACAAGTTATATTCTTCACAAATACACTTGTCTAGTCAAAAGTTCTAAGTGCACACTTGATAAATGTTGATTTTTTTAACTTTTTGATTGTATCTTTCAAAATGTTGTAAATTGCAATGAAAAATTATCAATTTACAATTCAAGCACCCAAACAAATTTAAAACTGCTTAATGCGAATGAAAAATAATAACATGTTTAGCTCATTGGTATAGAGTATGCAATTCAAAAAATCATTGATCCCCTACAGTTGTGATTATTTTCTGTTTTTTGTATCATTCAAATTTGATGAAATTTAAAGGAAATGTTGTTGGTTTACACTAAAATAACTTCTTAATTTTCTGCTGGGTACGTTGAGTCAACACATTCTCTATTTTATACATAACGTGTTTACATCGATTTGAAGAAAAAAATCCATTTTCTCGCATTGTTGTGTGCAAAACGTGTCTGATTGGCTTTGAAATTAAGGATTATGCGATACTTTGTAATACGTTGTGTAGATATGTAACAACCTTTCAAAGAGAAAGTTTTTATTCATTTCGATAAAATAGACCAGTAATTCGAACTCGTTTTTTTTTAATATTTCTGACCAAATTAACGTTATTTACAATATAAAAGTTTAGCCTGAAACGTTTTATGTGCTTTAAAATCGAATTTGTTTTGTTTGACAGATGGATCCAATGTGTAACACCACAGTTTGCCTAAAATATATAAACAGAACATACATGTAAATGCACTAGAAATGCCATTTTTGTTTTAGTACATGTATAAGTTTATATTTTTATCAGGTCGGAAATGTAAACAAATTCATTTACAACAACACAATATTTATTACTCTAGAAAAAATAAGACATGATTTCAATATGTTGTATATGCGCCAGGTGTAAGGCTGCAAAAATTGTGAGCTCTTCAATTATGGATTATTTTCTAAGGAATTAGTGGTCAAAACTACTAGAATTTTTGCACAGAAGTGTATGACGTTGTGCTTAAGATGATGTGGAGTTTATTTCTCGGAATTATTATTGAAATTTTGATAAAAAGTGTAGTGAAACAACCAAAATTTGACAAATATTGGAGTTTCATTCTACCTAATTCATCAGTATTGGTGAAAAACATCTCACTCAGTGATACATGTATGGCTAATCCACATTCCAACAGAATACAATACAATAGCAAACAGTTATTGGATTACAGTTTTGTGCCCAGAAGGTATATATTGCCTAATCAAGAAACACTTTTACTATTGAAAAAAAATGAAATATGCATATCAGGAATGGCCACATCCAGCATACACAGCCTCCCCACACAGCCAAAAAGTAGAGAGGAAAAGAGAGCATGGTATTATAATAATTAGTTTCAAAATGGACGCCACAAACAAATAACAAAAGTGAGAACCAGAGGGGTTACCGCCTTGGAACGGTCAGTGGCAAAACAAAATGCCACTGGGGGTTTAAACCAGGTTCTAGGGTGCACTAACCTCACACTTGCCCCGACAGGTTCTCGTATTACAAAACAAGTACAAATTGTCTTGGTGAAATAACTCCAACCCATCCATCAGCTCAACAATGTTGCATGCAAAAGCATACAAACATATAAACATAAGAATTTAATAGCATTGCAAAGCCAAAGGGCGGGTACTCAATGATCTTACCGAGACCAGAGCATCTGGAGTAAAATCAGCAAGAACACGATGACAGGGATAAAAGAAACAAATCGAGCTTCGAGGTTCTTTTAAGAAAAGATTTCCCCATAAACCTTCATAAACTCTTAAACCCCTGCCACCGTCGTGCAACCAAAGAGGTAAGCAAAATGATCAACTGTAGATGGGTTAATCACCAGGCCTGCAGAGCGCTGTAAAATATCATGTTGGTAACCTTTCTTTTTAAATTTACAGATGGTTTTTACGAATAACCGGGAGAAATTAACATCGCCTTTTATCTTCTTACGTTTATAAATTAAATCTCCGTAAAAAACTGGCTGTGAAATTCCTTGTTGCAAAAGTGATTTTAAACTGCACCTGTATTTATGAATTAAATCTGGATATCGGCGATAAAACTTGCAAAAGGTTTTAATAAAAATTAAATCTTTTAAAGTACAGGGGCAAAAGATCAGGTCGCCTGAGAACTAAAAAGAAAAACAGAAATGCTGGTGTTCACCTGGAAAATCTGATCAAAATCACACTAGAACATACAGTATTGCTTAACAAAGGAAATGAAAAGGTCACTTGCTTAACTTTAAACTGTAGATCCCTAGTAAATAAAAGTGAGCTTATAGGACAGATACTCAGAGAAGAGAAGGCTGATTTTGCACTTTTTACAGAAACGTGGTACTCGGATGATAAGGAGCACCAATATGACACTTCCGATTTAAATCAAAATGGCTACAAAATTAGTGTGGCAAACAGAAAGAACAGAGTCGGGGGTGGTATTGCAGTAACCTGTCGTTCAGGGATAAGGATGCGCAGACTCTCTTTTGGAACATCACACACTTTTGAATATGGCATATGGCAATTGATACTAAGAAACATTACAGTTCGTGTGGTTGGCATTTACAGATCGCCAACAGTCTCGACTCCTGCTCAATTTGTCCCAGATTTCTTTGAGTTTATGGAAGACACACTTTCAAGATATACTAATATCTTAATAATGGGCGACTTCAATCTACACATTAACGAAAACAGCATTACAATTTCAGAATTTAACAACTCTTTATTTGCAATGGGTCTGGTTCAAAATGTTAGTTTTTGTACCCATACTGCTGGCCAAAGCCTCGATCTAGTAATTACAGAAGCTACGAATGGAGTGGAAGTTCTGTCTTGTGAACCTGGATCATTTGTATCAGACCACTGTGTTGTAAAATGTATCCTTAATGTACAAAAAGAAAACGTAACCAGCAAGACTGTAAAATTTAGAAACTTTAAGCAGATTGATCATGACGAGTTTTCAAAAGGCCTTAACAACATATTGGTAGAAAGTGATGACATAAATTCGTATGTAGATTTGTTTGAAACAGAACTAGAGTTAATTTTGGATAAACATGCACCTTTGACACAAAAAACTGTGATATGTCGTGCACCTTAACCATGGTTTAATGCCGACATACTAAGACTTAAAAGGTTATTACGTAAAGCCGAACGAGTATGGAGAAGACACAGACAGCCACATCAACTCGAGGCTGTAAAAAAGCTACGTCTACAATATCATTATGAGATTTGTAAAGAAAAAAGAACAGTAATCAGTGATAAAGTGAAAAGTTCTAAAGGAGATGCAAAACAATTGTACAAGTTGGTGTCCGAACTGACTGGGACAAAGTCTGAAAATCCAATGCCACCTGGGCAAAGCAGCAATACATTGGCCGAAAAATTTGCAGATTTTTTCTTGGATAAAATTGACAAGATTCGTGAGTCCCTTAAAGACTATGAAAGTTATGTTCCTGAAATTCGGGACTCTCAACACTTAGAATTTTTTCAAGATTTAAGTGCTGAACAAGTTAAAAAACTAATACTTGAGCTTCAAACCAAATCTTGTGAACTTGACCAACTGCCAACAAAAATATTGAAAATGCATCTGAATGAGTTGTTGTCATCAATAACCAACCTTGTGAACCTTTCTCTGCGACAAGGGATTTTTCCATCAAAATGGAAACATGCATTAATAAGACCTCTATTGAAAAAGGCAGGTCTAGAACTAGTGTTTTCCAACTATCGCCCAGTGAGTAATCTACCATTCCTATCAAAACTTATAGAGAAGGCAGTTCTTTTTAGATTAAATGAACATGTCAGTGTAAATCAACTTCTTCCCAAGAACCAGTCGGCGTACAGGCGCTATCACTCCTGTGAAACTGCTCTGCTGAGATTAGTGAGTGACTTGTTGGACGGCATGGAAAATCAAGAAGTCAGTGCTCTTATTGCGCTGGACTTAAGTGCCGCTTTTGACACCGTAGACCATGACATTCTGGTGAAAGTGTTACAGTCTGAGTATGGACTTTGTGGTACAACCATAAATTGGATCGACTCTTATCTTAGGCCACGCAGTTGTAGTGTAAGTGTGGAATCAGCTATCTCAACTCCGCGCCCTCTTCAATGTAGTGTCCCCCAGGGTAGCTGTCTGGGGCCTTGGATTTATCTGACCTATGCAGGCACTTTATTTGACGTAATTCCCCAATCAATTTCAGTGTATGGCTTTGCTGATGATCACATCGCTAACAAAAAGTTTCAACCAACATCAACAGAAAATGAGAAACAAGCCATTCGTGAACTGGAAAATTGTGCATCAAACATTGATGACTGAATGAAGCAGAATAAACTTAAAATGAATTCTTCGAAAACCGAGTTTATACTATTTGGTACTAGACAGCAACTTGAAAAATGTTCTGTTGCAGATATAAACATCGCTGGAGACAATATTAAGTCTGTAAGCTGCATCAGATATCTAGGGGCATTCTTGGATGAAAACCTCACCTTTAAAGATCACATCAAGCGCAAATGTCAGACTGCAATGTTCAATTATCTTCGTATCAAAAACATCAGAAAGTACCTTACTAAAGATGCTACTGAAATTCTTGTGCTGTCACTAGTTATTTCCCATCTGGATTATTGTAATGCAATTATGTTTGGTATTCCTAAATGTGATATTCAAAAGATGCAAAGGATACAGAATATGTGTGCAAAACTTGTCTTAAAACTTGGCAAGTATGAAAGTTCAAAACAAGCATTGTTTCAACTTCATTGGCTCCCAATCAAAGCCATAATTGAATTTAAGATTTTAACTGTCATGTTCAATTGTTCAAAGGGAAAAGCCCCAGTTTATTTAACTGAACTATTATCTGAACAGGTACCAAGACGCAGGTTAAGATCATCAGACTATGTTACAGGCTGTTATGATGTACCATTCAACAAACGCAAAACATTTGGTGACAGGAGTTTTAAGACAGTGGGTCCAAAATTATGGAATAAATTACCCATTGAATTAAGAAATTGTGATTCTGTAGACACCTTCAAGAAAAATCTTAAAACATTGTTCTTCAGAAATTTTGAATCTTGGTTTTAAGTGACTCATGTGATGATGTGCTGAACATGAAAAACATATGTTAAACTGTGTTATTGTAAAATATTGTATATGTTTCATTTCCTAATATTTATCTTATGTACAACGCCTGTGAATATAATGTGTAAAACTAGGCGTTTAATCAAATTAAACAGTTTCAGTTTTTTTCACTATTTTGTTCTACCTACTAAAAACTGCCCATACAAATTGCCGGTGTATGTTCTCTTGAAATAATATATTATTGTTAGCGGTACCAATTAACATACATCTAAAAACCTAGTAAGAAACAGTACTATGAAGCAGTGAAGTTCATGATTGAAAATGTGATATTCACACTGAAGCAGTCTAGTTCATGTTTGCACAATGTGCTATCAAACAAGTAAGTATATTGTTGTGTTTATCAATTAACTTGTACTTGGGTTTGCTTGGTTGTGTGTACAGAAACGTGTAGGGTCGATAATGTAATACACACATTGAAATTAAATACTCCTTATAAAAGGGCGAAAACAATCTTTCAATATGACCCCTACTTGTTTTCAAACGCCTACCCAAACCCCTAATAAAACCCTAACCCTGCTTTATTCCAAACCCTAACCTGACTATTTTAACCTTATAATAACCCTATATAAAACTGTCAATTTGCTAAAGATTATCAATGAAATAAGTTTAAATGTAGATATACAGAATGTTTTATACTATCTGTTCCCATTTTGAATTTTAATTGCATGTTTATCATCATACATAGGCATTTATTTTTATATAGTATTAATCTACAGTCTTTAAAGTTTTGTTTGATTTATAACATACCATATTTGAATAAGGAATTTTGTTTATCTATCAAAAATAATATTTATAACAAATGTTTAAGTCTTTTCTCTACATGTAATTTGTCTGTGGCCGATGCGCACATGTGTTGATTTATCTTAATTGTTTCTCTTAGAATTAATAATTGATGAATTTTTCAGCATTGCACTGATGTTAGTTTAGATGTGTAAACCTTATCTTTAAAATGTCCCAAAAAAAGTCTAATCGGCAAAAGACAATTTCAAGAAAAGACTTGACGTCAAAATCACCCAATATGGACGTCACATTGAACATTTGTAATAAATACCATTTTGCAGATATGGACCACAATCCTTATTCAAGAATGGTATATTATTTGTCAAACAAAACTTAAAAACCTCTAGATTTTAACTATGTGAAAAACTGAATGCCTATGTATAATTATATAAACACTAATGAAATTCAAAATTGTATCAGATATTATGAAACACCCTGTATTATTTTAAATTTAACCAAAGGAGATATAAACCAAACAAAAAAGACTTATTATATTTAACGATCCTTAAAGTAATCATTATTATTTTACTTGCATATCTCGAGCTGAAAATAATGTTATAAAGATATACGGTTACTTGATATAAAGTCAGATTTGTTTTGGTCTTTGGTGAAATAAACCCAACCCCGGCATCATAAACCTGTGAAATTAGTGACTTTACGTTCAACGTGACAACGCCGAATTGTATAACGTAATTAAAAAAATCTCGGTATTTGTTTTCCTTTGGCTTCCTTTGTTTTACCCGCCCTTTGGCTTTGCAATGCTATTAAATTTTTATGTTTATATGTTTGTATGCTTTTGCATGCAACATTGTTGAGCTGATGGGAGGGTTGGAGTTATTTCACCAAGACAATTTGTACTTGTTTTGTGATACGAGAACCTGTTGGGGCAAGTGTGAGGTTGGTGCACCCTAGAACCTGGTTTAAACCCCCAGTGGCAATTTGTTTTGACTGACTGACTGTTCCAAGGCGGTATCCCCAAAGGTTCTGTTCTTCGTTAATTGTTTGTGGCGTCCTATTTTAATTGGCATACTTACATTAAACATGCGCTCTCTCTCTTCCTCTCTTCTTTTTCGCTGCGTGGGGAGGCTGTGTCTTTTGAGTGTGGCGATTCCTGATATGCATATATTGCTTTTTTTTGTTATTTTCATTTTTGAAAGGGAAACAAACTGACACTGATTTTGAGTATGAGAGTCTCGGTAACGTATGCAACAGTTGTCCCTCCGATGAGATTTATCTATCATTTACGTAATAGAAATGAGTAAAAAGAAGAAAGGAAGTGAAAGTGATGAGGGAATAACAGAATTGAAACGTGTAAATACACAATCAGGGGGTAGGACGTTAAGTAGTTTATAGAAAACATTAAGTGGAAAATATGTTTTGCTGAAAACAAAATGGCGTAAATTCGTCAAAATCTGAGGACTTTCAGCCGGTTTTATTCAAAGTAAGTAGCTTTTTTCTTTGTACTTTACAATATAGGTGTGTGCATTCTGTGGCGCAAAGTATATATTTCAATCGGCAATAAACCGTTTCATCGTAAACTTGGAGATGAAAAAGTTATTGAAGACGTTTTAGCCCTCGGTGCAATATTTACCCGTGTATTTCTTGTATTTGTCATGGAACATACGCCTTTTCTGGCCGTGTTTGTCGTACATTTTGCATGCCTTAAATAGATTATCATGCCTGAAAGGCTTTGCACTTACTGTTCTGTTTTTGCATCAACTGCCGATGTTGCCTGAACATATTTTGACCACATTAAGCCCTGTTTTCGTTTATAGAAAACACTTTATACCCGTTTTGTTTGGTAGAAAACATGATTTGCATGTCTAAGGCCCATAAATTAACATGGTGGTTCTGTGAAATGTCTACAGAATTAAATATAATATAAAGCATTGGATCAAAGAAGGACACTTGAGTCCAAATTGTTTTGAGTTTCCTCCATTAACATTCTATTCTAATAATTTCAGAGATCACCAGTTTGATCAGAGAGAAAGACACAAAGCAAAACATGGAAAAAAATAACTTGTATTAAAGAAGCTCTAAGACTGGTGTCTACTCAGTACGGGCACATTACAAGGTTGATGAAAGTCCACACCATATATACTGTATACTTATGAAGAAAATGGTAAAAATGACTGACTGTTATTACTTTCATTGATAGTTCTATTTCATGTGATCTTAAGCTGACTTTGTACTGTGATTGAATAACATGTCAATGATCTCAATAAATATTTAAAATCTGAGTTTTGACTCCTTATCCAGTCTTGCTAATGTATATGTAACAGAAAAAGCAACTGTTTTCTAATTTACTTTCTCAAGTTGCAGTTGAGATGTATACAATAAATTTAATTTGAAAATAGCTGCCTAAGAATAAAAGGATCCTGCATACATTGTATGGTTGCATAACATGGTTGACAAAACTTTATAAACATTCTTATTCAAATTAAATGAGTAATTGCATTCATGATTGATTAAAGGACTGGCTGAATAACCAGTTCAAGCCATTTACTTTGTTGTACTGACCACTTCATCACATGAATCAGGGTAGGGTAGGATAAGATAGATTAGTCTAAAAAGTAGTTTGTGCCACAAACTTTTACAAACATACAAAAACAGAGACTGCCAATGTGACTCCTACATACCTGTTGTTTTTGCAAGTAAGTTGGGGAGGGGTATAAATATATATTGCTATCAACATATCAACAAGAAGTACTCTACAAAGCAGGAATTCTTATGACACATTTTATTTGGCATCCATTAATGAACTATAATGCACACTGCAGTGACAAAGTGTGACTTATTATTAATATTGTTCATATATTCAAATTTGCATGCAAAAGGGTTATATTAAGCAAATAACCAAATTCTTTAAATAAAAAGAAAACCACATAATCCATGATAACAACACAAACATCTTTCAGTTAAGAATAAAATTACACACAACAAGCATTTTATAATAATTACAAACAGAAGCATTGTAAATATAGCATGTGTTAGTACATGTTGTGCAACATCTAGCAAAGAATTATATTAACAACAAAATAAATCAGATAATAAAACTATCTTTTCTGAAAACAATTTTATATTTATCACTGATTATCATAAAAAACAAAGATTCAGTGTCTTAATGTTTGTAAATGCTCATAATTTGCTTTTTTTAGAAACTTACTGAGTAACTTTTAAATGAAAATTAAAATGTTGCTTTTCAAAACAAGGTAAGATAGTACATTAAGTAGTATAAATTTCTGTTTAGGTTCAGTTCAGGATAATTAGTGTTTTCAAGTTCAGCTGTTTGTAATTTACATGATGTGATGTCATCAATGTAGTCACCATATACATGAACAGGATGTTGTCTCGTTTTAATCATCCAAACATCAAACTGACTAAAACACTGCACAATCTGTTTTGTTAATAAAACAGGTACAAATTTAAAAAAAATGTACCAAAACCGTTTCATCTACAGTATATGCCATTGACTGGATTTTAGTGAAGTCAACAAAGTTTGCGCATAACAGCAGCAGTAAACACGTTCAATTCCAAGCATAGCTATGCACATTCAAATAATCAAGTTAAAAGATTTCTTCTTCATCAATACCAGGCCTAAACGATAGCAGAACTTTACTTTCATCACCTTGTAATGTGCCCGTACTTAGTAGACACCAGTCTTGGAGCTTCTTTAATACAGCTTATTTTTCCATGTTTTCTTTGTGTCTTTCTCTCTGATCAAAATGGTGATCTCTGAAATTTTTAGAATAGAATGTTAATTGAGGACACTCAAAACAATTTGGACTCAAGTGTCCTTCTTTGATCAAATGCTTTATATAATATATTACAAATGAACTGTCACAGAGTGCAATATCTATATAAAGACCAATATGACTGTTGGCTATTTACACAACATATTTTAGACAGCTATAAATCCCATTGCAGAAATATACTGTACTGTACTGGAACATGTCTTCTGTTTCGCTGGCAAATCCTTGTTTATTGTTCAAATTTAATTATATAGTCAGTTCACAGAACCACCATGTTAAGTCATGGGCCATAGACATGCAAATTATGTTTTCTACCAAACAAAACGGGTATAAAGTGTTTTCTATAAACGAAAATAGGGCTTAATGTGATCAAAATATGTTCAGGCAACATCGACAGTTGATGCAAAAACAGAACAGTAAGTGCAAAGCCTTTCAGGCATGATTATCTATTTAAGGCATGCAAAATGTACGACAAACATGGCCAGAAAAGGTGTATGTTCCATGACAAATACAAGAAATACATGGGTAAATATTGAACCGAGGGCTAAAACGTCTTCAATAACTTTTTCATCTCCAAATTTACGATGAAACGGTTTATTACCGATTGAAATATATACTTTGCGCCACAGAATGCACACACTTATATTGTAAAATACAAAGAAAAAAGCTACTTACTTTGAATAAAACCGGCTGAAAGTCTTCAGATTTTGACGAATTTACGCCATTTTGTTTTCTGCAAAACATTTTTCTCACTTAATGTTTTCTATAAACTACTTAACGTCCTACCCCCTGACAATCATCGCCGGGGGGATTAAGTCAAGCGATTAGTCAACCGTGTAGACAGATAATTGACTCTAGTGATAGCAATCTAGGTGAAGAGGGATTAAAAAGTATGGAGGGCCAAACGAGCCATAAGGGTCCAACGAATTCAGATATAATAGCAATGCTCGGGAAAATTCACTTAAAATTAAATGATATGGATGACAAATTAAAAAAATTGGATGGGCTGGAAAAGAAAGTCGACAGTTTTGACAAGGATCTTAAGAAATTATGGTTGCACATTGACACTTTTACAAAGGAAACCAGAGATAAAATAACTATGGTGGACCATAAAGTTGACTCGGTCGACATTGAGCTGGAGGGGGCAAGGAAACGCATAGCAGACCTAGAGAAGGACAAAACCAAAATGGAGGATGATATGAACTATATACAATCACAGACGATGAGAAATAACCTTATATTTGGAAATATACTAGAGGAAGCAAATGAGACGCCAGTGAGATCGGAGCAAATCTTAAGGGACTTTATCATCAGCAAATTAAAAATTGCGAAAGAGGAAGTTGACAACATGCGCTTTGAAAGGGTGCATAGAATGGGTCAGAAGATTGATGCGAGTGCAGCAGGAGAGAGGGGCGGTGTTAGAAATAGCAGTCGCAGTATGGTGTGTAAGTTCTCGTTTTTCGGCGACCGCGAGAAAGTGCGCGGCAACAGTAAGAACTTGAGGGGCACACAGTTCTATGTATCAGAGCAATTCCCACCGGAAGTCGCGGCAAAGAGGAGGAGATTATTCAGGAAAGTGAAGGAGGAGAAGCTGGCCGGACGGAAGGCGTGGGTGTCATATGATACCCTGTTTGTTGATGGAAAGCCTGTACGCGATGCTTAGGACGGGCCGGATGGGCTACGCTATCTGGTATGGAACTGTAACGGTCTAAGCGCTTCAAAACGTGAAGACCAAAATTTCGTATCATTGTTCTTACAACATGATATAATTATTCTAACCGAATCTTGGACATGTAAATCTAGTAAAATTGATCTCTCGGGATATCGCTGTTATAATTTCTATCGCAAATATAGGCACAGAAATGCTAAACGAAATAGCGGTGGAATAGTTATCTACATTAGAAATAGTATTAAAGATGGCATTTCTGTAGTTAAAAATATTCATGATACTATAATCTGGTTAAAAATGGATAAATATTTCTTTAACATCGAAAGTGATATATACTTTGCAGCAGTTTACATGTGGGGAGATAGTTCACCTATTGCAAATACGATTGACATTGATTTATTTGAATGTTTAGAAACTGACATTAATCACTATCAGACACTAGGAACTGTAATGTTATCAGGTGATTTTAACGCTAGGACTTCGTGCAAACAGGATAGCATTATGTGTGACACTTTCGTAGCGGAAATTGACGCCGACGACTATGTGATTGACAACTCGCTGCCAAGATATTCCATGGACAAGGGAAACAACTCACATGGAAACAAGATACTAGACTTGTGTAAGGCTACCGCCTTACGAATAGCTAACGGTCGACTAGGCTCTGACTTTGGGAAAGGAAAATATACATGTTTTAACAGAAATGGTTCTAGCGTAATTGATTACTTATTACTGAACGAACAATACTTTAATACTGTAAATGATTTCAAAGTTCACGAATTTAAAAACTTTAGCGATTACGCATTGTTGTCATTCAATATTAAATGTAATTCCTGTTGTGAAATTGAGGAACCCTATATTTGTGAATACCTAAAATGGAATGATGAGTGTAAAAATGATTTCAGAAACGGTTTAGTTGATAGAGTTGAAGAGTTCAATAATATATTACACTGTAATAACAATCTTGAGGGTCAAGAGTCTGTTGATTACATGATAAATACTTTTTCAGACATTGTTCGTGAAATTGCTGACCCATTATTTGTCAAACATACTGTAAAATTCCCTAGTTTTGAAAGAAATATTGTTTCCGATTCGGCCAAATGGTTCGATGAGGAATGTAGAAATGCTAAAATGTTATATACAAATGCATTATCTGTGTATAATAATTCACTCTGTGAAACAGATCGATTTGAGTTATGTTGATTAAAGTTGTTGTACAAACGCATTATTGGTAGAAAAAAGAAAGCATTCAAATTTAAACGTTGTGGTGAGTTTGAAAACCTAAAAAGAAATAAACCAAAAGAGTTTTGGCGCTATTTTAACTCACATAATGTAAAAAATGACAGGAGAATACCTCTTAATGCGTTTAAGAATCATTTTGAGCAAATGTTTACCGATATAACTAGCAATCAAAATAGAGAAGCAGAAGAATTTAATTCGACACATGATTTCAGCGATTTTACATCATCTTTTTGTGAGCTTGATAATCCTATTACCTATAATGAAGTGTGCAAAGCAATTTCATTAATTAAGAAGAATAAGTCGCCTGGTGTAGACAAACTTTTAAATGAATATTTTATTGAGGCGTGTGATATACTTGCCGGACACATCACTGAGCTATTTAATAAGATATTTAACTCTGGTTTCTTCCCAGTGGCTTGGACTAAAGGCATTATCGTACCCATACATAAAAAGGGAGACAAGTCAGATGCTACAAACTATAGGGGAATAACTTTACTAAGTAATTTTTCAAAGTTATTTACATGTGTTCTAAATCAACGTATATCAAATTGGTGCGAAGAAAATAAATTAATGTTATTTCTGACGCACAATTTGGCTTTAGAAAAGGTAGATCTACTGTTGATGCTGTGTTTATCCTCCAGTCCATAATACAGAAATATGTTAATATGAATAAACGTTTGAATTGTTGTTTTATTGACATGAAACGCTGTTTTGATTCGATATATTTAAATGCATTGTGGATCAAGTTGTTTAAATCAAATTTAGATGGCAAGATGTTGGGAATAATTCGCAGTATGTATCAGTCAGTTAAGTCATGTGTTAGACATTGTAATACATATTCGGATTACTTTAATATTGCTGTTGGCCTAAGACAAGGGAAAATAATTTCTCCGATCATGTTTTCTTTATTCGTAGAAGACTTAGAGATATATTTACAAAATAGACACGATTGTGGTATTTTGTTACAAGACTTGTGTCTTATAGTATTGTTGTCTGCTGACGATATGGTCGTTATACTTAGGTGAAACTCCTGAAGATTTGCAACTATCATTGAATCGTTTGCAAGATTATTGTAATACATGGAGCTTAGAAGTCAACATTTCTAAAACTAAAATTGTTGTATTTAGAAAACGGGGCAACATAAGAGCCAACGAAAAATGGATATATGCAAATGAAAATTTAGATGTTGTAAATGATTTTAATTATCTTGGTGTTACTCTAAATTATACAGGTAATTTTAATTTGAATACTCAAACTTTGTATGGCAAAGGATTGAAAGCATTAAATGTGTTATTGTCAAATCTAAAAAAATATGATTGTAAACCAAGAGTAGCACTACAATTGTTCGACGCATTTGTTGCCTCTACCATTACATATGGATGTGAAATATGGGGTTTTACTAAAAGTTTGCAGTTGGAAAGGCTACACTTAAAGTTCTTAAAATCTATTCTTGGTGTTAGAAAAACTACTTCCAATGCTGCTGTTTACAGCGAACTAGGCAGATATCCACTTTATGTAAATCGATATGTACGTATTATTAAATATTGGTTTAAATTGTTGACTAGTGATAATGTTATTCTACAAGCTGTTGTTACAGACTCAATGCAAGATATACAATGTAATAAAACTAATTGGTTTTCATGTGTGAAAGATTTACTTGCAAGATATGGTTTTTATCAAGTTTGGTTAAATCCCCACGCTATAAGTGCAAATGTATTTATTAACACATTTAGACAAAGACTTATAGATAACTATCTACAAGAATGGAATAATAATGTTGTTAGTAATAATGTATTAACCCTGTATAAAGAACTGAAATTATCATTTGAGTTTGAACCCTACCTAGATAACATTGTTTCAAGAAATTTAAGAAGTTGTATAACTAAATTAAGATTGTGTGCTCATAATCTAAGAATACACACGGGAAGATATGAACACATAGATAGAAATGCACGTTATTGTCAAGTTTGTAATATTCATGAGATAGAAGATGAATATCATTTTGTATTCAACTGTTCATTATATAATAATTTACGACAACGTTATATTAAACGTTATTACACTAATCGACCAAGTATGTATAAACTTATAGAATTGTTAAACACCCAGAATAAATCTGAACTATGTATGCTTAGTAAATATGTCAATGAAGCAGTCAAGTTACGAAATTCGATTATCTATTAGTACAACAATGTTGTTTTCATTTAAAATGTCTAGACTTAAATTTATTTGTATAAACTTCCATATCTGAGAATTCAAAGTATTAGCACTGTTTGTTATATCTATTTTTATGATGTTTTGTTACATCTATCAACGTTCATCCATTACCCTTTATGTTTACCACTATTCACTATGAAATTCCAATTTGATTTGTATAAATATGTTATATCACAAGAAACTGTATAGTTTACGTGTAATAAAATCTGTTCTGTTCTGTTCTGTTCTATTTTAATCAATTTCCATATCAGCTATGAATTTAAAATGTCAGAATTTGCCTGAGCGGAACTTCGACTAATTACTGCATAACGGAACTACATTAATTTTGTCGTACTTAAGTTTTATCTTTCGCTATATATATATATATATAATTTATTACGCATCGCCGTTAGACAAGCATTTAATCAATAAAAAAGAACGTTTAATTGTATCTTAAATACTTTAGGGATAGTTTGTTCGAAAATAGCTTCACCGACTCCAGTTTATAAATTGATTCTGTCGGCTGACTTTTTATTCGTAAGCATCATTAAGCTGCTTTAAAAAGGTATTTGTACACTGAGAATATAAATTGTAACATAACCCACGCAATATCAATATTTGAACACACGAGAGTTATTTTTCGAACAATCATTTAAATATTTATTAGAAACCCATTAAATTCAATCTCAAATAATTTTACTTGGAAGTTTAAAAAGTCCATTTGGGATTTGGATATGAAGCGATGGCAATATTTAAATATAGAAGTTTTGTCTGCATTCGTGTCTGAGTGTGATAATTTATGTCATTACAATAGACCGATATTCAAGACTTCTTAATTAATCAAAATTGTTCGATGGGCAAAAACAACATTTTTATTACCGGTAAATGGGGCTAATAATGGCATTATTTGTATCCGATTGCTAGAGTTTAGAACCTCATAAGTGTCGACGTGGTATTGTCGAGATCGTTATTTTGATTACAGCGGTTGATAGCTTCAAAATACACTCCGGAATAGTCCGGATCTCGGCAATAGAAACGAGAATCTGTTACGTTGTAATCTCGCATGCGTCATTTGGTGATTACGGGATGTCTGGTAGTCCACGCGTTGACAGTTGGTGTCAGACTTAGTCTTGTTCCATGAACCTTTGTAGTTGCGACTGCTACTTACGTAACATTCTAGAATAAAATGGCTTAGGTGCATATTTCAGTTGGACGATAGTTAGCAAAAAATATTTTGGCGTTCACCTTTTCGGCGTGTAAGCAAAGTGCTGCGCCTTTGGATAGGTGACCGCCATATTGCTGGCTCAGCACCTCCGACTTCGGATCTCCTTGCGGGTCCTCCTATACCGACACCCGCCGAATCGGTTGTAATGCTAACCCTTAAACCCTGAGCGCCAAGGAGGGAAGCCGTTACTACCATTTTTGAAGTCTTTGGTATGACCCGGCCGGGGATCGAACCCACGACCTCCCAGTCCGGAAGCGGACGCTCTACCTACTGAGCTAACCGGACTGGTAAATTGCGTGTCTGAGAATGAAAGCATCAAACAAGGTTGAGAACAATTAACATTACGAGACCTTGCATAAAGGTATGATCCACTTATTCTTTTTTAACGGAATCTTGAAGTCAACACGACTTCATTACCTCACGATTAAATTGTCTGTGTTTAGTATTACCTTTATTTTTAACATCCAAGCAACCTCCATTATACGGAATGCCCTTTGTTGTTACCTTATCTTTAGCAATAGTTAGTTTTTAGTTTGAACACACCAGCAGCCTCCGCTATGCGGAATGTCCCCTGATGTAACCTAATCATTAACATTAGTTAGTCTTGCCGTTAGTTTGAACACACCAGCAGCCTCCTATATGCGGAATGTCCCCTGTTTTAACCTTATCATTAACAGTAGTTAGTCTTGCCGTTAGTTTGAACACACTAGCAGCCTCCGCTAAGCGGAATGTTTCCCTTTGTTCAATAAAATACCAGACTATAAACTCATACCGTTTAAGAAAAGCAATCGAAATTTTACAGCGCATCACTTGAAATTTTCCTTCTAAATTATTTTTATAAGTTGTATCAGTATGATTATTATTCAGTTAATAACTTTTTTAAACTTAATGCAATATTCAATTTTGATTTGACAAGGGAAGACAGAAATAAATATTCTACATCAGAATATTTTTTCAAACGGTTTGATTTTGTTAAACGATGCCTTTAAATCTATACATTAAGTTACCATTGTAGAGTTAAATAGAAATAATAGCAATATGTTTAAATCCGGTCCCTCTGAGATTAAAACAAAACAACGTGTTTTTGTTAGATTTACATTATGGGCAATATCACTTAAAAGTATCTGTAGCGTTATCTGTACAGTGTGTTTGTGCTTGTAGAGGTATGGGCAATATCACTTACAAATATCTGTAGCGCTATCTGTACAGTGTGTTTGTGATCGTAGAAGTATGGGCAACATCACTTTAAAATATCTGTAGCGCTATCTGTACAGTTTGTTTGTGGTCGTAGAAAGTCTCCCCGTACATAAATTCCGTAGCGCTATCTGAACAGTGTGTTTGTGCTCGTAGAAGTATGGGCAATATCACTTAAAAGTATATGTAGCGCTATCTGTACAGTGTGTTTGTGCTCGTAGAAGTATGGGCAATATCACTTAAAAGTATCTTAGCGCTCTCTGTACAGTGTGTTTGTGACCGTAGAAAGTCTCCCCGTATATATATAATACGTAGCGCTATCTGTACAGTGTGTTTGTGCTCGTGGAAAGTCTCCCCGTATATATAATACGTAGCGCTATATGTACAGTGTGTTTGTGCTTGTGGAAAGTCTCCCCGTATATATAATACGTAGCGCTATCTGTACAGTGTGTTTGTGCTCGTGGAAAGTCTCCCCGTATATATTATACGTATAGTCGCAATCACGGTACGGGTTCGATTACCAGTATGGACAATACTATTTTAAACATTGCAAGCGTTTTCTAATCCGCATTAAACCATTTCTCACATATCTTGTGCATTCATCAGGAAATTTTCGCTATTCTATGATTGTCGCTACTGACGTCTTTTGAAAACAAAACAAAACAGTTTATAAATAAGAAATTCTAATCAATAATGTTAGATTTACAGATCATTTGAAAAAAAAACCTTATACGGATGAGAGTTTTTTTTTATTTACACGTCAAGGAAAGTTAACCTCTTTCTCAACACACAGCCACATAGTTTTTTTTTTAAATTGATATTTGATTCCTATTAATAGACTATTATAATAGATAACCTAAAATGTTACCTAAATCTGCTATGTAATATACGTTCCATCCTGCCCCCGACTTTGCCTGCAACCACTTTTCAGGTGGATAATACGACGACAGCTCGCAAATTGTTTTTTCACATGAACTGATACGGTGTAAACTGGCATCGAACCAAGCACATCTGTAGGGATATAGATCCATAAAGGACTTCCATGGGTGTCCCAAATGTCACGTCGCTCATACTCCAGCGAATCCAGAGAAACCTGTTGACATTTGTACATAATATTTCTCGGTATATCAAGGCTGATATAAGAAATATCAGTACACGTTTGAGTTGTTTAATTTCTTCCGACATTATATTCGTCTCGTCTTAGCCCAGGACTGAAATGAACTTGGGGCAATGAAATACCAATTTCAGCGTGATGCCAATTTATTATAAACATGTTCGAATCCATTACATTACTTGATGAAACACTTTGCTTGAACTTTTTAAGGATACCCTTTATGCTTATCATCACTAAATCAGTGTGTCAGTTAATCTAGGAAGAACGATTGCTCTAATAAACCAGCCGGAAAAATGTAAATTTAATGGATTGCAAGGCATTAAATTTTGCATGCGTATCTTTACATGTTGTAAATGGTAAAAGATACAGTTACTTTAGCAAGTCAGGAAACGCCATTCCGGTTTGGCCAACAGACCACTTTGTGAAAGTACTTTTGTACATTTTTTGCAGGAAATTTGTCATTTGCCTTTACCCATTCAATACAAAGAGTTGGTGACATCCATGCGTTTGAATTCAACGAACTAAACAGTTTGTTCTATAAACGCAAGTGTTTGCAGTCGCTTAATATTGAATCATTTTTCAGTTTTTGTGAAACTACGTATTGTTGTGAGAGCATCGACCACACATAAATGCAAGCAAAATGTTAGATCAGTAGTTTTGGGTGTCTGTTGTAAAGCATACACCGTTATTTATAGCGTGCAAACGTTTCCAGAAAAGGGATTTGGCAACTATTACGAAATATCATACATGAAATATAAAGCTTTAATCCACGACGAATATTCTTCTACAGGCTTCAGTCTTTTTAAAATATAGAAAATTTTACTGGTGAGTTAGTTTGTCCTTGTCTTATACCAACAGATAATAATGTAAAATCAGGAGAATGCATCGCCATGCTTGATACATGATTTAGCCACCTAATGGCACGAAATATTATAATTATTTTGCCGTACAGTTACATCTTGAAAAGCTTACACCAATTTGTAAAAAGGTGAATTGTGCATATCAGGAATTGCCACATTCAGAAAAACAGTCTCCCCACACAGTCAAGAAGAAGAGAGAGGGAGAGAGATATATTCAGTATAATATTTGAACATATTTGAGCCACGGTGTGCGAACATTTGATTCCGGGAAAATGACATCATTCATTGAAATGACGTTAAAACCTTAAGCATCGACATTGACGTAGTACGAATTTTGTTGAAATAAATGTATAATGCAGTCAAAGATTGAAAGTGTTCGTAAAATGACTCCATGAACAATTTAAACTCTTTAATTCCTGGTA
>JAZAYU010001343.1:0-56759 GCA_038501625.1 Corbicula japonica
TGCGTTCATACAGTCATGTCGTTTTACAAACAAACGTGAATGATGGCTAGATGAACCACTATAAGTATATTTGCACATGAAAATCGTGTATAATTACAATGTATACAGTATAAATTGAGAAGGCTGTTCATTTCCCCTTAAAGAAGTAATAAAAGTATCCAAATTAAATAATTTACGCGGGAAGAAATTTACACGGTGGTCAAACTAATTTCATGCCGTGAAAGAATCAAATCAATGAATCCAACCGAACAGAAACATAACTGCAATGGAAACAAATACAATAACATATCATACAAAAAGGTACTGTTTTACCTCTTAGTTCATTAATATTCATAGATAAGTTCGCGTAACTGACCAATAAAAAAATCCAAATTATCTCTCAATATGCGTTAACCAATCAATTATTAATGGAGGCGGTCCTGAGTTTCTATAGGAAGCTTCAAGAAAGATCTGTGCGAAAGATGTACCTCTCTCAAAACATATCTGATTGAAATTAGTGAAAAGTGCAAATTGGGATCCTAATTTGCCAGGTTGTAATCATGACAATGACATTTTGGAAAACTTTATTTGCGTACCTGCAGGATTAAATGTTCTAAATCGGCACTATGCTAATTCTTAATATTGTATAATTTGAAAAATATAAAACAAAATGTAAGTTCAACAGTGGGTTATTATAATAGCGCATGGGTACAAGTTCAACAGCGCTTTACCGGCGCGTAGGGGCGATTTGATCATAGTGGCCGCGGAATAGATGATTTGGGCTGCATTGAAGTGATATGAGGATATAATAAGCTATTTATTTGATAAAACATTGGTGTACAATAAACGTTTAAATCATCATATTCAAGTACTGAAAGACTGTAATCACAATAAGATCACAGTTCTTTACTTAGACGTATATCTTTCTATTATATATAGATCTTCATATGCATCAAATAATAATTGTACACAAATCGGATAACGAAATAATGTCATATAAATATGTGTTTAATGTTCCCCGGGAAATGACGTTAATTTTATAAAATAAAATATTATTAAATTTTCTTTCTTTGCCGATAATGGTCTTATAATACGACATTGTTTCGGGCTAATTATTTCGATACATTTGATAAAATCCTTGCTCAAATTGATTTTAATACCCCGAGGCAATCCCGTGACACATCACCGTTTCTTTGGTTAAGACACTTGACTGTGTATTAACTAGGCCGATTACGATTTTCAAGTAAAAAACGGCAATCTTAAGGTTCGAGTTTACTCTTTATGGTATTGCATAGGCGCAAAATATTCCTTTTTTGAGCCTTGCCCGCCGGGTTCGTGACTTGCCGAAATATCGGGGCCGCGACCGCGGCTCCTGCGGCCTCAGCTCCTTGGCGCCTGGTGTAAAGTTAATAAAGATAGCGCTTGTATCCCTCACTTGTTAAAAAAATAACCAAGTAACAAAAAATATACACAGTCTTCATTCTTAAAAATGGCAGAAGAAAAGTTAAGATAAAATCTAAAGATGGCACTTAAAATGTTAACACATTTTGTAAAATAATGCAAGTGTTAATTAAATATTATTTTGGTTATACGGACTACAATCCTTATTCAATTGTGCTATGTAATATATAAAACTTAATCAAACCAACAATTTTAAAACTGTATCAGATATTATGAATCACCATGTTTTATGTGTTTTTATTGTAAATAGCATTGGAAAAGTTAACTATTTCTAACATGATTATACACGGCTATTTTTAATTCGTTTCAATTTCCGTTTTGATAATAAAATATTGTAGCGATCTTTGCTCGCTTCCAATTTCCTTCGCAGAGTTGTCGTTTCTTACACTCACTTTACATCTCTGCAAAGGCTCAATGTCAAGAATTTTGACCAAAATCGACAGCTTTATTTTTTACAGTCGTTATTATGAATGTAAAAGCTTGTGGTGAAACAAATGACAGAAATCTTCACTATCTTTCATTAAAACCGAAGAAACCCAAGCTAAATGTAAATATAATTGGTGAACTATTTCTTTTATTTAAAAAAAGTAATATATGCATATCAGGAATCGCCACACTCAAAATACACAGCCTCCCCACGCAGCGAAAAAGAAGAGAGGAAGAGAGAGAGCGCATGTTTTATATACGTATGTCAATTAAAATAGGACGCCACAAACAATTAACGAAGAAGAGAACCTTAGGGGATACCGCCTTGGAACGGTCAGTGGCAAAACAAATTGCCACTGGGGGTTTAAAGCAGGTTCTAGGGTGCACCAACCTCACACTTGCCCCAACAGGTTCTCGTATCACAAAACAAGTACAAATTGTCTTGGTGAAATAACTCCAACCCACCTATCAGCTCAACAATGTTGCATGCAAAAGCATACAAACATATAAACATAAGAATTAATCGCATTGTAAAGCCAAAGGGCGGGTACTCAATGATCTTTCCGAGACCAGAGCACCTGGAGTAAAATCAGCAAGAACACGATGACAGGGATACAAGAAACAAATCGAGCTTCTAGGTTCTTTAAAGAAAAGATTTCCCCATAAACCTTCATAAACTCTTACACCCCTGCCACCGTCGTGCAACCAAAGAGGTAAGCATAATGATCAACTGTAGATGGGTTAATCACCAGGCCTGCAGAGCGCTGTAAAATATCATGTTGGTAACCTTTCTTTTTAAATTTACAGATGGTTTTTACGAATAACTGGGAGAAATTACTATCGCCTTTTATCTTCTTAAGTTTATAAATTAAATCTCCATAAAAAACTGGCTGTGAAATTCCTTGTTGCAATAGTGATTTTAAACTGCAGCTGTATTTATGAATTAGATCTGGATATCGGCGATAAAACTTGCAAAAGGTTTTCCTTAAAGTAAAAGTAGTTGAAAATAGTCCCAGCCTATAACCATGATAACAGAGGTGATCTAATGAGCCGATAGTTTAAGAGAGTGGCTCGCTTCATGTAATACGGTGTTTTCATTTTACATTAAAAATAAGAAACATAAAATGTTTATACGTAAGAGTAACTTAGTAAATAGGCTACATTTTAAAACGGGTTTAAAGAAATATGTATAGGTTATTGTTTATTTGGAGGCTTGTATGAAAATTAATCGGTCAGGCCCAGCGCAGCTGGGCGACCGTTTAACTTTTCGTACAAGCCTCCAAATAAACTATAACGTATATAATGGTCGAAATTATTTTTGTAACTGACAAAACAGTCGCCGCCTAAATAACATACATGGCTCTGCACAAAATCAATAGTCAAACTGAAATTAGCTTTGTAATTCAATGGCTCGTAAACATGTACTGAGAGAATATTTTAGAAAGTGAATTATGCATTTTTTTTTTATCTGAAAACACCATGTGAACATAACTGACTCTCAGGAAAAAAAGTGAGTCTGTCCTTGGTTTGAGAAACAAGGGTTCATCCGTGTTAGTTCCCTTTTACCCGTTACTTCATAAATAAATCTTTTATAGCATGGCAAAATAGTTTATATCCGCATCAACGGGCTCATCCGTGTCGTCTGAGCACGACTGACACTTCTCGCTGTTAGATTCACTAGATTATTTGTGACAAAAAGGGAAAGTGCAAATACTGATGACATTGATTTAATGGGTGGTCTGGATCTAAACTGGCCGCCTATGTGATAACAGACGTAAGAAGATAATCATAATCCAAAAAAGTCAGAGCTAAAATATTTGAATGATTTTCTTTTCCTCGGACTTTCTAAGTCACGCCTCCTTGAACACTGTACAAGATCGTTTACGAACTATACATGTTTATCAATAAATGTTCGAACAATATTGTGGAGAAAATCGACCTATAATAAACACATTCCAGACGTGCGACTTTATGAGAATTAAGGTTCGAAATATTTAAAAAATACTGCATTGTCATTGGCTCAAAAATAATTTCAACCATTATATGAATTGATAATTTTCATCCCTGCTGTAAAATGAATCTTTAATAATGAATGGTAATCCTTCGCTCGTATTTAAAATTAAGTTGTTTCTTAATATGCGGTCACTATTGAATATACGTATGTATGTAAAATCCCTAAAATTCCGATAATTTATCTGCCTCGGGCAATATTACCATGACAACTTTAAGGGATATCTTCATATAATTGGTAATAACAGTGTCGGCCGCTTATGAAGAATTAAAGATTATCAATTATTAAACTAAATATCAAACTGATATTGACAATAAACTTTAAAAATATGAAACACAACGAATATTTAAATTTCCGATCCGCTAAAATAAAGCTCCCACTTTACAAAAGAAGTATAATAGTATGATTATAACACTCACAGATAATCATTATAACACATCATTTGGCTACCGCTTTCAGCACGGTAGAACATTATCAAATCTGCCTTTAAATGGTATTACATTTCACATCTGAAATTTAATGATCGGATTCAAACCGAATTGAGAATATCTCATTAATTGCACGTGTTCTTAACTCCATATCTCTCCTACCTTTTAAAACTCAATCACTCTGCTTAATCTGTAGTTTTCTTTTCGTTTTCTTTCTATTTTTCTATGACTATTTGTAATCTCTCTCGTATATGCACTACATGTATCTGAAATTATGTATTCCGACTATTATAACGCTTTGAAATGTAAATTATCATGTCTAATCTGTTAATGCTAGAGAACGACAATATGTAACAATAATTTAATTGATCTTAACGCCTGAATAAAACACGATAATCATGGAAATTATTATAAATCAAACAATACATGCACAATAACAGTTAATTAAAATACTCGCGTTTCATTATTTTGGCCGCTAATCTTGTTGTTGTAAAATTGCTACTGTTCTCAGCGCACCATAAATTTCAAATAAGTCTTTATTTCATGGGATACGGCTGTTATCCATTAGCAGACAGTGCACATCCAGACCAGATGGCGCATCCGTGTCGTCTAATCAGGATCTTCACTGTTTGCTTTCCGATACATTAAGTTATTTCTGACCCAGAAGTGAACAATATAAACCCTGTTCAGGTAACACAGATGTGATTAAATACCATTTTTCAATGTCAATGATTGCAACGCATGTAGAAAAAGCTTTTTAAATATTGAAAATTAAATTTTATATTTGTTCAATCCTCATAATTACAAACAGGACTTAAATATCATAACGTAATGAAAGTGTACAAGAAAATATTTTTTGTGATTAATGGTTTGATACTGTTGCAAACACATCATGAAGAAATGATGTTGTTAGCAACGAAACTTAAAATGGTAGGACTGTGGAAATCTGGAATTAGTTAGTTGATGATGAATGCGTCTCATGATTACGTTTTAGCAGTTTATTTTTGACAATACGTATTCAGATGATAACTTATAATTAAATATCTTTGATCTTTTTGTTAATTGAAATATAGGGTAAATTTTGATTGAATTAACTCTTAATTAATTTTGTCTAATAAATGTCGAATGTCGTCTAATTGTTTCTTTGCAAGAAAAGTTTGTTGGTCTTCTTACTTTTACGAAAGTTCGTATCTAAAAGATAAATGAATGAGTTTCAATTGCCTGCATTTTCAGATGTTCATTTTTAGGGTCTTATAAATAAACGAAGTCTGCTTTAATCGAGAATGAATAAGAGTATGAGAGACATCGGCATACTTTCGGAATCGCTGGGTTGAACAGTTTTAAACCATACCACTACATGTATGTCCCCCCCCCCCCTTCTTGCTGGATTCCATCCCGATAAAGTAGTGTTTATAAAACAATACTCTATTCCGAAAAGATAGCGTGCACTTTTTTTATTAACTGCCTTTCTTAACGAATACATTTTAGCACCGATTACACCTAAAGAATATTCACGTGTTTTATTTGTTCGGCAATAATATCCTTATATACGCCTCAAAATGTTATTGTTGTACAAAGTGACACTTTCTTAATTATTAAACTCCTAATTTTATTTTTAGATGTGTTGTGTCCACTTAATAAAAAATATGTATGCAATGTTTAATCTTGCAATTTTTTAATATCAGACGGGTTAAAAACTTAAAACTGTACTCTATTCCAAAAGTAAGTGAGCGCTTTATTTTCGGTGATTTTTCATTAATAGCTGATATTCTAAGTAAGTACAGTTTAGCACCGATTACACCTCATCATCATCATCATCATCATCATCACCATCATCACCATCATCATCATCATCATCATCATCATCATCATCATCATCATCATCATCATCATTTATTTTCAAAAATTAACTTGACATGTCCCTTTCGCATCCAGCAATGGACGGGTACAAGTGGTAAAACCAGTGTAGTGGTACATACGATAAAATCTGAGACCCATCTAATGTGTCACTTGGTTTGAGCACACATATAATTTTTGATTACCTGCTCCTACCACTACGTTATCGCACAGTTAACAGAACGATGGGGACCAAACTAGCGCAATTACAGCGGTTTGGCTATGTGATTGTTTTCGTATGTTTTTATTATTTATTCGTAATTGTAACATATAATAGATAACAACTTTAGAATTAAACTATCCGTATTGTGGGAAATTTGTTGTAGATGAGATAGATGTAACATAATTTGAACAATTCTAAACTTTTTGGAGATCTCTTGGGTGGGGTTTAGGCCTAGTATTCTACGGTATACAGCGTATACAGTCAAACCTGTCTTTAACAACCACCCAAGGGAGTGACAAAAAGTGACTGCTTAACACAGGTAAAAGTTAGAACAAAATGTCAGTTTAGACATATTGAAACTGGCTGTTTGAGACAGGTGGTTATGCTCTTCGCAGGTAGCTGCTAACGCAGGTTGAACTGTAGAGGTTTATCTGGTCTTTTTGTAATCAAAATCAAAGGATTATAAACATAAAATACTTAGTACACACATCCCGCTTTCTGCTTTTAGATTGAAAAACGTAGAGCTCGGAGTGGGCGGTCGCGGTTCGCCGAGGAATAAAAGAAAAAAAACAACTTGACTTTCTCCCTTTTAAAAAAGGTTCCGTCTTTAATAGTGTACTGTTTCAAGTCAAATTAAACAACTATTGCGGTGAAAAAAATGGCATTGTTGAGTAAAGATGTGTTGTAGCGCCAAACGCGCTACTCCCTTTCTTCCATTCCTCCATTTTTGTGAAGGGGGTCGGTGCCCGGCCATCCAGGCGAAGTGACGTCTGGATCCGCCCCTGAATCTCAGAAAAAGTTTATGGTCCGCCCCTGAATCTCAGAAAAAGTTTATAGTTGGACTGATATTCCATAAATACTAGGGATGGGAACGGATACCTAAATCACTATTCGGATAACCGCATCCGGTATCCGGATACTATCCGAATAACCGTATCATTTTATCGACCACATAAAATAAAATTATCCCCATTTAATATTTTCAAGTTTAAAATGCAGTACAGCTTCGCTATATCGCCATCGTTTGAGTCCTCGATCAGCCTAACGGGTTATCCCAGAAACAAAATATATAAGTGAAAATTCGGGCAAAACGACTGAACTTTTTACATGTTTTAAGTAACTAATGCGTTGAAAAATTTGAGCTACCGCGAGAATGTACAAGAGAATAGCGAAGTAGTTTTTGTAATTGTGTTCGATAAAATCGGACTTTCATTTCACGTGGAAGCGTGCAAGCTCATATATAATATTCTTTAAACACAAAAATTATGCAATGCGATTCGTATTACGAAAATCCGCCTACTTCTACTAGCAGCGGACCAAGTGAAAACACCAAGATTTTCTTATAACTACATCAAAAATTGCCGTGTAACTAATTTATCGATAAACCACATGTATCGGGTTAAATATATATGAAAAATGGATGAAATTTATGGTTATAGTGAATTGAATCATCCAACATTTTTGGATATCGGCGACTAACGATAAGCGCTTTTTTTACTTTCTATTTTTTAATGTGGTCCTGTCAAAATAACAAACTGTCAAGACAATATTCTCAAACTTCTGTTGAAATAAAATGCCAATTAATCTGAGTTTATTCTCGTTAACGACATTCAGCTACTTCTTTGCATCTTGACAGGTGTCATACACACTCGGATCAAGGTAAACCAATCAACAAAACAAAAGAACACAGTCTCGAATACATTCTTCCGGTCTCCGAAATAACCACTAAACAAACAATTAACACCTCTTTTGTCAACTCTGATGCGGCTGTCGGGCTGAGTTTCGCCTGAGGAAAACCATATCACCATCGAAATCAGTACAAGCAGTGTAGCGTGTTTTAGAAAGATTTATGAGTTTCAGCTAAATTTTACAAAACTTGAACAAAATATTGAAATTAAATTAGAAAGAATATGAGGGTATTCGGATACGTGAATTGTATCCGGATACGAACTTACTATCCGAATATTCGGATATCCGGATAACCGTTCCCATCCCTAATAAATACACAATCCGCATTAACTGTGTGGTTTAGATCGTTCCTCAACATAGTATCGTCGACTTCTGGTTCTGCCGGTCGTTGGTTCGAATCCCGATAATGTCACATTTTTGTTGGTCCCAAACACCCTATAGTAAAATTTACCTATAACCATTGAAAGAGTCATGTTAAACAATCACATCGTCTTTACACATTCAGTAGTAGGATTCGGTTTAATAGAAAATTCAACTGCTTTGAAAATATTTTTTATTTGTGTGTTTGATAAAGGTGGTTGATTCTCATTCTCCGTTATTATCACACATACTATACCGAATTTCGTTTGGGCCATCGTTGTTTCGCGCTGTCGTTGAGAATGCGAACACGCGTAAACAACGATCCGAGATCGCGAAAAAACGATGCGAGGTCGCGAAAGGACGATGCGAAAATGCGATAATGATTTCGCGCCCTCGCATTGTACTTTTGCGACCTCGCATCGTTGTTTCGCGTTCTCGCATTGTATCCTCGCGTTTTTGTGGTCTTGCCCTAAGGACATCGAGATCACGAAAACGCGAAAACACGATGCGAGACCGCGACTGTACGATGCGAAAGCGCGAAAACACGATGCGAGAACGTGAAAGCACGATGCAAGAAGGCGATATTAATATTTTCGCATCGTACTTTCGGGACCTCGCATCGGTGTTTTGCGTTCTCGCATCTTGTTTTCGCGGTCTAGCCCTCAGGACAGCGAGACCACGAAAACGCGAAAACACGATGCGAGATCGCGAAAATACGATGCGAGGGTACGATATTAATATCGCGCCCTCGCAGCGTTGTTTCGCGATCTAGCATCTTTGTTTCGCGAACTCGCATCGTGTTTTCGCGTTTTCGTGATCTCGCCTTCTAATCAGAGTACACAAAATAAAATATATTTTCCAGCTTGTTGAACAGTTAGGGATTTAGACCAGGTATGAACATAAGCTGATTGGTCATAATGCTAAAGAAAAAATAAATCATTTTTAATACATCAGTTGTGTTTATCTGCTACTGTTATAACCATAAAACCTTCATCTAAAGCATAAAAATTAAGAAAAATACTTTTAAAACATTCCTTTAAAATTTTATAGGTTACAGTGGTAGGCCTGGGGCTGCTAAAATAACTCGGTAACTTAATTATCCTCACCCGACTACTGTCGAATTGCAATACCACATACTATGGGTGGACGGGTGGTCCAGTGGTAACGCGCTGGTCTACCAATCCGGAGGTCGTGAGTTCGAATCCCGAACGCGGGACTGGAAATTTTTGAAATACGTTCAGTGTTTCCCACCCAACTAAGTACCGGTTCACTCCCAGGAAGTAGATTATCAGTGCGTGTATCGGTGCTATACACCGGGCACGTTAAAGAACCAGGGGGTCTCTTCGAAAAGAGCTAGGGTATCGCACCCGGATTCCTTGTATCTGAAAGCTGTCTCTATAGTTATCTGCACCTGTCAGATGTAATTGTGTATATAGATATATATGTGCGTAAATACTCGGTGGTGGTGATGATATTTACTTGGTGGTGATATAATGAGATTATGATGGTAGTGGTAATATAAAAATAATACGCTAAATACAGCGATCTTCTATAATTGAGGTAAAAGATGGTGTACATATACGTAAAACCCTATCCTCTGGTGAAGAGGAGTGCTCCTATGAAATGGAGGAAATTACATGATACATACAATACATATGGTTTCGGTTGAAACAAAGTAAATCCAATTCCCATAGATCTCAATGTTAAAGTCCCAATGTACATTTAACATGACTTCTCAATGTACATTTAACATGATTTCTATCATCTTAATTTCTAGACAACCATATATATTGCTGTGAAGATCTACATTTCATCTATTCAAAAACACACAGGATATTGGGGGTTAACTTACTAGTAAGAAAATTAATGAGACACCAATTTAAACGCGGTATGATCGGTGCCAAAATGTACATCCGCTGTTCCGGAACTAGTATGCCTCTACCAAACGAGATATTGGCATGAAATCGCTTTTTATTTAATTATCCTGACATGTTATTTATGCAAACAAGCCACAAACAGGCCAATTTCTGATGGTTTAGAGACCCCCCCACCCAGAATCAAATTTCGCGCATAAGGCATACATTTTTCGCGCGGGCATACATTGTTTCGCGCGGGCATACATCAGCGAACTATTATTTTCATAATATTAGATGATGTCAATGGTTTGATTACGTTGGGTTTTATGTTGCGAATTTTCCTTAGCGCGAAATGTGTGAAAACTAAAATCCCTCGTGATATAAGTGATAAGCATTTATGGGGTAAATCGCCATTAATTTTATTGCGAAATTCCGCCATATAATTTATTGCGATTTTCCGCCATAATAAATATGGCCATTTTTCCCAATGGCGATATTTCCCCATATTTAACATGGCGAAAAAAAGAAACTTTTTCAGAGGTGGACGCACTTCAATGTTTTTAACATATATGACCCCCACATTCTGAAAAAGATCAAATTCTTAATATTTTATTTTTTCGACGAAATCGCCATGGAGAAATAACGCCATTTCAAATTTATGGCTAAAAATCGCCATTGCGACTTCATGGCGACGAAAAATCGCCATGGCGTTTTCGAAATCGCCATGGCGATTTTGGTGTTTGAGACTCAATAGCTCACTCATTTTTAGGGATATTGGTTCAAAACATAGTACGTTTGATCATTAGACCCCCCAACTATATAATAAAGAAAAAACATTTAGTGTAGGACCCTTTAAAAGGGTACCTGAGTTTGCGAATTCACCGGATTCGCAAACATTCACCGGACTCTGTTCAATTATATAGTAGATTTATGTAGTGTTGGACAACTCTGGCTGAACTGTAGCTACTTCAAATTATTATTTTTCTTTGTGACGAGAATTTTTCCATTACATTATGTCTATATTTGTATTGAATCTCTCTTTTATTTATATAATATATAGGAAACACAACTTCCAAAGCAAACATGAACGTAACAATTTTGTTTTTATAGCTTTTAATACTTAAAATAAGCAAAGCTTTGATTAAGCTTCTACTGAGTTGGAACAAGAAAACAGCTACATTGAGAAAACCAAAAACACTCATCTATTCTCGCTTGTGATAACAGATATTGTTACTGAAACTGTAATGATTCATTTTTGTAGTCATTATGTCTTATAATAAAGGTTATGTTTATATATTTGTAATTTTTCATTTTGAAAAATCTCAAGATTGCAAATGTTGATATCAGAGTTTTACTGCAGAAACATGGAAGCATCGTTAACCATTTATTCTTGATGTCTGAATTATAACTTCACCTTGATTCGGTTTGAATTTGTTCTTTAAAAAATGTAATAATCTTATATCTGTCAAAATAGTTAAGATTCTGAAAACGTTTTTGGGATGAAACACAAAAGCTGCTTCCATTTTTTCCAATGCAGTTGATGTGAATAAGAATGCTGAACCTTTTTATTATTATTGTTTACATTCTCATTGTAAAAATTACTAGCCAGTATAGTATGTTATTGATAATTTGACAGTTATGTGATAAACAGGTTTATTTAATTATGGTATGTTAATTTTGATATAGCAAATTTCTCTTGATGAGTTTTGATTACCCGACAAATATTTAATCAGCCGGTACATGTATCTGCCGTAAACAAGAACATGCTAGGTTACACAATACAGTATCATATGACTGTCAATTTATCCAAAATCAATTACAATCTAGATTATCTTATTACTAGTAATACAAATGGGTATTATAACTTATACTGTATATAATGAGAATGAATGTATTGATAGTTATGTTATCTGTTTCACAGTTATAACTTGTAGTTGTGTATACATATACATGCTTTTGCTGAAAAAAATAATTATAAAAAAGAGCCAGCCAGATTTGCTTATATAAAGAAATATATTAAACAATAATTACAACCTCTAAAATACCAACATAACACCTGCAATGTGTAACATAGGGGACACAGGAAGCTGTTGGTTATTACATTCTGTTAACGATATCCAACAGCAGGATCATAGCCTGCGCACTTTTGGTAAGGAAGTAGATTTTATGAAATCGAAAGAAAATTATTCCCGTGGGACACCTTATTACAAATGGTAAGAAGACGTAAATACAGTTACCGAATTTACAGAAATTAAACAGTACCACAGAACAAACATAATCAGGGCAAAAACTCCGTTTCTCACTTTCGTTAATTGTTTGTGGAGTCTATTTTGAAACTGATATTGTATAAACATGATCTCTTCTACTCTGTACATTTTAGCTATGTGGCTAGGGGATGCTGTGGCTTCTGGGTGTAGCCATTCCTAATATTTATACATTTTTTCACATTTTTCTTGGAAAAAAACGAAATGTATGAGATATTTTAAAAAAGAACCAGATGAATGCTGTTTCAAATGTAAGAGGTTAAAAGTGTGAAATTAAAGATGATGGGATTTACAGGACAGCAGGTCAACACTGTTGAGTTCTTGCGAGGATTACATAATTATACATTATAAATCAATTTCTGAAAAACAAACAAAATAACCCAATTATGCAAAATTTTAGTTCATTTTCTTTTTTGTTAGTTGTTTGTGGTGTCCTATCTGAAATTGATCATTGTGTAACCCATCCCATCTTCTCTCCTTTTTATACGCCTGTCAAAGACAGGTCTTATTAATTGAGAACACCCAAGCGGCGTACGCAGCGATGTCCTCTCAATAACGCATACATTTGTTGACCTATCTTCATGAAACTTGGGAAAACGTTTATGGGTATAATAAATCGACCAAGTTCAATAACCAGCCAAATTGCTTCAGCTACTTCAGAGGTGTGGCCCTTTATTGGTACAAAAAATGGCAAATTCATCGATGGGCATATTTTGTGGCACTTTGGTACTCTTGTTTAGCTGAGTGTGGAGTTTATGTTTTTTAGTGTTGCTATTACTGTTGCACGTTTCACGTTTTTCAAAAATTTCATAAATAATACAAGCCAACAAACAAAAGTTAAAGAGATCATCTCCCAGAACCAGACAAAGACTACAACAAATATTCAAGATTTGGCTATAGATATAGAATGATTTCCTTTACATATTCACTTTTATATGATTAGTATACAAGTTTGTATATTTATGGTTGAAAACAAAATGCATCAAAAAAGTAAATAAAATTTTAACAAAACGAATATAATTGTGTAACTAAGAATACACATTTGCAATAAATGATCCTATTTTACAATAATTTAATTATTATTTTGTTACAAATGTTAATAATCTGACAGCAAAACTATATATTTTAATAAACATACAAACACTAACTGCCTAACATGCAGCATTGTTTTGTTTTCCAGAAGATATTATTGTACAGACTTGTAAAGTCAAATCAGGACATCTAATTTTTTGGACTTGAAAAGCATATAGGTAGATAAATTACTTATTCTGCCATAATCACCTATCTCTCTATATCCTATTCTTGCAAGCTTAAAATGAATATTGATGACTTCTTTGCTAATGCCAGAAAGTATCATGATTTTATAGAATGTTTTGGACAATTACAATAATTATAAGCATAGGTTTTACAAGCTTTTGATCAATATATAGCATGTTCTGGCATACACACGCTATTAGTAATTCAAACAAATGTCGAAAGCTAAACTAAGAATAGAATGTTTTGGCGGAGACCAGTTATTACAGAAAAGGGGCTTTTTGCAATGCCAAAACATTTTTATCGATTTTTACCTGATTTTTGAAAGATCCAGATAAAATACATAGATATGTTTTATTGGATCCAAATAGGCTGTAAATCCCATGATGGCATATGACAAATTATTTCATGGCGAACAGTATACAATGAAATACAAAAGTACATTACCAATTACATAATACATGCAACTTAACAAAATGTGTAAAGAAAATGATATTAAACGTTGGAGAAGGTTGTTTTTTTTTCTCAATACAATACTATCGATGTCATAAAATTTTGAATATTTACTTTTGTAATTTAGAAATTCTATTATTCAAAAATGGCATAATGAAGGTACGGTTAGCCGAAGTTTGGACGTACATGTAATTCACATAGTGTCATAGAATATTAACAATAAACACAAACGAATATTAATAAGAGGACAAAACATCAAAGAAAAAAAATATGCGAGATTATCAATTCGAAACTAAATAAAACAGTTCAGAACATATGACTTTACCGAAAACGAAATTTTGAAAAATACATTATACCAGTTATGATATTAAACAGAATTATAATGATTGTAATTGAAACAAAACTAACAAAACATAAGAAACAAAACAGACAAGTCCACTAGATACAACTACATTCATCATAACTTTGTGAAGTTTTTATTATAAATTATGAAATTTAAAATAATGGTAAAAGTTATGTTGATAATTGTAATGATAACCTTCCGCGAAAGCGAAAATCGGAAGGTTAGCATTTTACAGATATGCACCTGCTTTAACAAATTTTGATGTTGGTTTTTGATAAAATAATAATGAGTACTTCACCGGATAAAGTTTCATTGAAGTTAGAAAATAATAAAATACAAAACATTTGAAAGAACATGTAAGGACGATAACCGTCCATGAAGTTGGGGTTGGAAGATTACCGTTCTTTGCTTATAAGTTTCGTTCAAAAATACCAGTGTAATAAAATGTTATAAAGAGTTTGGTTTCTAAGACAAAATGCTTTAAAGATGTAAGTACCTAACTTCTGTATGACTGACTTTTGCTCTGAGTTTATTATATTCTAAAACTTTAAACATGCTAGGCCTAATTCTGTATTTATTTGGTATATATTTCTTTCTTTAAGTGTCATACAGATGGCATTCTTGTAGAAAGTGATATTCATCTTCAATAATGTTGCAAAGAGTACAAAATCGCTCATTTACCGGAGTACTTGCAGGTCTGGAAAACCTGCCGGTTTCAATACATAATCTATGTGATGAAATGCGTAATTTACACATTGAAATGCAATACTTATTAATTGTGAGCATTTCTAGATAAGGCTGGAATTTTAAAGATGTTATGTTCTTATAAAATAGCGCTCTTGACGATGAATTCAAACGGTCATGCTAATTTTGTACAGTACAAAATTATCTCTTAATCTCTGTTTGACAGAGGCCAAAAATGAATCATTATTTTGAACGTTTTGGTGCAGCCACACTTGATAAAAACCCAATGATGACAGCAAATTCTTTACCTGAGAGCACCAATTTGTTTTTGTTGGATAATTGTCAAGATCATTTTCATAGTTCTATAGATAATATAGGCATATTTCTTTCTGTCCATTGTTAAAATTTAACACCAATAGATGGTTACGTTAAAACTATGTATTGTGTTAACAGAAATTCCTCCCAATTCACCATATATAAAATCATTCTGAGAAGTCTTCTATACCCATAGTAATTTGTTGCAAAACTGTAAATGAACCTTTTCTATTGACATCCCATTAGCGAAACCACATACTTCATTAAAATAATTCAAAATAGGAGACACTTATTTATCAAATAAGTCTAATTTGTGTTTTGATTTAATATATGTAAATTTGTTTAAAATATTTATTTAATTTGAAAATTGATTTCTGTGCTAGACCTGATAACGTGTTTTGAGTTGTTTTCGAGGAACCACCAGAAGTAAAGACAACACCCAAATATGTGAATTTGCTTACTTTTTCTAATATTTGACCATCGTAGAAGCATTCTAAATTTCTTGGTAAATCTCCGCCCCTTCGAAATACCATTACTTCTGTTTTTGATGTATTAACTCTAAGTTTCCAGGTGTTGCAATAGTCATTCAAGATATATAAACTTGTTTGCAATTCATCGGCTGAGTTAGCAAAAATTACGATATCATCTTAGAAAGTAATGGGAACATTTTAAACATATAAACATCTATTCCTGTTATACCATTCTGAATTAGGATATCTTCTAAGTCATTGAAGAAAAGTGAAAATAAACTGGGAGATACTCACTCCTCCTGACGATACATGTGTATTCATCACTAAGCGTATTACAATACTTTTCTCTTGCCTTAACAGAATCATACATGGATTTAATGATATCTAATATATTTCCCCTTAAACCTAGTTTTATTAATTTAAACCACAAATTATCTCTGACAACATAATCAAAGGCCTTCGTAAAATCTACAAATACCGCAAAGAGTTGTTTCCATTGGTTTAAAGTATGTGTTGTTAAACTATGTAATACATAAATGTTATCAGATGTGCTCATATTATGTCTGAACCCCGCCTGTGCTTCGACGTAAACAATATACTTCTCTTACCAGTCATTAAGTCTTTTATTCAAAATTCGTGTGAAAAGTTTTCCTAAACAACGTAAGAGAGTAATACCACGATAATTATCTACATTGCTAGTGCTTCCTTTTTTATGTAGGGGAATCACGTAACCTTCTGACAATCTTTCAGGAAAGTAGCCTTTAGCGAAAATCATATTAAAAAGTTGATGTAAGATTGGCAAAAATATTTCTCCGCCGGTTATACAAAAATCATTTAAGAACAAGTCAGGGCCCGCAGATATATCAGTCTTTATTTGTTTTATTGCATTTTTAATTTCATCAAGCGATATATTAATTCATTAAACATGACTTTAAACTCATGTTTTTCATATCTTTCAATAAAATGTAATACATCTTCATCTACATTAAAAAAGTTGTCGTGTGGACTGTTTACAGCTTTAAAATATCGTTCAAAAGTAGAAAGTGGTATGTTTGTGTTCCAGAGCTTTCCTTCAATAAATTCCAATATAAACGGGCATTATTAAGTCTCGCATTTACAAATTTATTAGTTTTATCCTTATCAAAATTACATCTACATTTTCTCAAAGTTTTCTTATATTCAGACCTAGCTATTGATTATAAGTATCATTCACGTGTGTTGGGTAGAGATCGCGTGATCCAGCCCGAGTGAAATATGCACAAGGGCGGTAACGTGGCTCTGTCGAGTTACCGCCTAAATGCATACTTCACTCGGGCTGGATCACGCGATCTAAACAGAGCCTTGTTACCGCCCTTGTGCATATTTCACTCAGGCTGGATCACGCGATCTGAACCCAACATAAGTGAATGATACTTTTTCTTGCATAAGCTATTTATTATGAGCATTTTGGGGTATTTTCGTGTAAATTTTACTTTGCACTACTTTTTTATAGTAGCGGAGTGATATACGAGACATTCCATCGTTCATTCATAAATGCGTAAGACGTCGTGACGTCATATACGGCGCGTGTTCATTCTACATGGGGGTGTAGAATCAAAATTTCCTACACGAGTGAAAACACCGGATGACCTGATCTGGTATGCAAGAAAAATTCATCCTATTGGTATCATTTTTATTTGTTCTGTATCTGTTAAGCATGTTATTAAAACAAGCGTCTTTCAAGGGTATTCAAGATTTTCACAACAAATTTGTTTTAACACCTGCTGATAAGGCTTCAAATAATGTTATTATAGTGTGACGTATACACTATATAAATGTTCAAACTGAAGAGCTTAATAGCACTTATGCTTATACACTGACTTCTTCATCTGAGAGTGATATTGTTACTGCACACACTCTACAAATAACTAAATTTAGAATCAGTGTTGAGCCGAAACAAGACAAAGTACCTACTATGTATACGCCTTTCCAATAAACAGTTTCGCAGTCCTGTACGAGTTACTTCCCGCGACCGAAAATCAATCCAAAACGAGGCTCTGCAGGATAGCTGAACAATCGGGCTAATGGCTTAAGCACATATTAGCTAACCTTATCCGCTATATTGCAGGTCTGCGTTCGTCGCCGGCGGTAAAAAAAAATAAGTTGCTGGTCTGTTATTCTAGCCAGACTTTTTTATGTTTACTATTTGTTAGATATTTAGATTTTTAATGATTTAAGAACATGTACCATTCTTGTTGATAGTAGGCAGTATGAAACGCAATTTGGACAAACATAAGCATTAATTTTACCAATTATGTACAACAATTTCTTCTTAATATCTTTTCTGCTGAAAATATATTTTACTGGTGTAAATGTTGCAAATTGCTAAGGCTAGTAATGCACTATTATCCTGAAATCGTGATATGTCAACATCTGGTTACATGATCTGAAGACAAAAAAATACAATCTGAATTTGTTGATACTTACACATACAGAATTGTCCTAAAAAATTAAGGCGTTTATGGTCAACGAATAAATAATTTGAATATTTAAAATGTTACGTATACTTCACACGCAAATATGATTGATTCTGTCTTGAAATAAAACAGGATCGGTAATCTGATTGTTTGTTGTAGAAGTATCATTCGTAGAATAAAATCCAAGGATTTAGATGCCGGCTTCCAAAAAGATGGGAATATTTATACCACAATATGGTTGCATATCCAATTTAGATTTCTTAGGTTTGACAGATTGAAATTTTGGCATAAAAGCCCAAACTCTTAATTAAACATATATAAAATGTTTTGACAAGATTTGTTTCTTATTGACGGCTTATGTTTTTAAAACGTGTCGTAATGTTGATTAAGAATCCATTTAAGTGCTAAATCAAATACATTTGCTGGCACATCCAGTAGTTAAAGGACTCCGAAATACTTAAGAATTGGGAGGTGTAGATACATTGCAAATAGTAATTACACGATCTCTATTGGTCAATGATATCTGTCCCTTTAAGTAATTGACAGATGACCCCGTGTGCGAGACAGTTTGACATGTTTATGGCATGCCGCCTTCAAAATCAATCGCCGCCGACATTATCACAACATGATATCAGTAGTTGAATAGACACGCTAATCCGGAAACGAGACTCAATTAAGCCGTGAAGAGAACACTGCGACTGTCTGTTAGTTCAAGTCGTTTAGTGTTTAATGCATAATAATCAATTGACACTTATAGTCAGAAACCTGATTGTTTTATAAATTATTTTCAAAAATATCATGACACTGATGTATTATTACTAATTCAAACAGAAAATATATTTTCCAAAAAAGAATTTTATTATAAAAAAGAAAGTTGTAGGTACATATTCCCTATTACGTTATTACAGCGAGCAATCATTTTTCCTGTAGAGCAGTCACGTGACTGGACAGGGGAGGTAACTAAATAAATTCATCGAATTATTGGAAAGGCGTATTGGTTGCCTAAAATGCACAAAACACCGTACAAAGCAAGATTTATCGCTAACTCTAGTTCTTGTACAACTACAAAGTTATCTGTGCTCTTAACATCTTGTCTTACAGCTATAAAAGAACATGTAATTAGGTATTGCGAAAAAAATTTTGAAACTACTGGCAAAAATTTATTTTGGTCTATAAAAAATTCAAATGACGTTTTGAAGCAACTTAAATCAAATAATTTTCAGGCGTTCTGTTTGTCTACATATGATTTTTTTACCTTGTATACTTCTCTCCCTCATAATTTAATAAGAGACAAGCTAACCAGTCTCATTGAAAAAACTTTTGCTAGAGAAAATAAAACATTTATTGCTTGTAATGAACATAGGGCATTCTTTACAGATGGTTCTTATGATAATTATACTTCATGGACCTGTCAAGACCTTATACAGGCGCTCACATTTTTATTGGATAATATTTATTTGAGATTTGGTACCTCTATTTATAAACAAGTAATAGGCATTCCAATGGGTACTAATTGTGCACCCCTTGTTGCTGATCTGTTTTTATACTGTTATGAAAGAGATTTTATGTTATCTCTTTCTACCGAACATCAAGATGATATTATTACAGCTTTTAACAACACATCGAGGTACCTTGATGATTTATTAAATATAGATAATAACCATTTTCCATCACTGGTTAATAAGATTTATCCTAAAGAACTACAGCTTAATAAAGCGAACACTTCAGAAAAGCAAGCAAACTTTCTTGATTTAAATCTATCCATTGACAATGGTTACGTCACTACTAAAATTTATGATAAAAGAGATGATTTTAATTTTAATATAGTAAATTTTCCGTTTCTAGACGGCGATGTTCCTCGTGCGACTTCTTACGGGGTTTATATCTCACAGCTTGTTCGCTTTTCAAGAGCTTGCAACGATGTGAATGATTTCAATGAACGTAATCTTTGCATTACAGAAAAACTTTTAAAACAAGGTTATCGGTATCACAAATTAAGGAAAACCTTTTGCCAGTTTTATCGCCGATATCCAGATCTAATTCATAAATACAGGTGCAGTTTAAAATCACTATTGCAACAAGGTATTTCACAGCCAGTTTTTTATGGAGATTTAATTTATAAACTTAAGAAGATAAAAGGCGATGTTTATTTCTCCCGGTTATTCGTAAAAACCATCTGTAAATTTAAAAAGAAAGGTTACCAACATGATATTTTACAGCGCTCTGCAGGCCTGATGATTAACCCATCTACAGTTGATCATTATGCTTACCTCTTTGGTTGCACGACGGTGGCAGGGGTTTAAGAGTTTATGAAAGTTTATGGGGAAATCTTTTCTAAAAAGAACCTAGAAGCTCGATTTGTTTCTTTTATCCCTGTCATCGTGTTCTTGCTGATTTTACTCCAGGTGCTCTGGTCTCTGTAAGATCATTGAGTACCCGCCCTTTGGCTTTGCAATGCTATTAGATTCTTATGTTTATATGTTTGTGTGCTTTTGCATGCAACATTGTTGAGCTGATGGGTGGGTTGGAGTTATTTCACCAAGACAATTTGTACTTGTTTTGTGATACGAGAACCTGTTGGGGCAAGTGTGAGGTTGGTGCACCCTAGAACCTGGTTTAAACCCACAGTGGCAATTTGTTTTGCCACTGACCGTTTCAAGGCGGTAACCCCTCCGATTCTCACTTCCGTTATTTGTTTGTGGCGTCCAGTTTGAAACTGATTTTTGTAATACCATGCTCTCTTTTCCTCTCTACTTTTTTGCTGTGTGGGGAGGCTGTGTATGCTGGATGTGGCCATTCCTGATATGCATATTTCATTTTTTTCCATAACATTCTTCGTTATACCATGGCTCATTGCATTCAGTTTTAACAGTATTAATTGACTTATTTTAGTTTTTTCTCAAATAATGGTGAAGCAACATTCGTAACAATTTTTTCAAACTCTTTTAAGCAATCATCTATATCACGATTCACAGTGTCATTTGATATCATCTCAGACAAACCAGTTAAATTTTCGGTGAAAGAATTTTCCTTCAATTTATTAAGAAATGTTTCCCTATGTTCTGTTTTCCATACAAACTATGATTTGATATGTTCAACATTTTCAAAAATGGCCTCATCAGCTGACAAAGTTTCGTTTCGACACTTGTTAAATTCAAAAATGCATTTAATAAGACAATGATCAGAGATGATATTTGGTTAAAAAAACTTCAAGATCAAGAATAGTTGAAAAAGCATCGTGTTTACATAACACATAATCAATAACACTACAGCCTCTATTGTTCACAAATGTATATATATCCAAATTAAAATCTTTACCGACTCTACCATTTATTATTCTGAAAGATATTTGTTTGTTTACAGAAATCTAACAATAAATTGCCATTGTTATTAACATGACCTTGATCTTGAGAAAAAAACGTAATAGCTCATCATCAATCAAATAATCACTAGGTACAATTTCGTTTTGAAAATTGTTATCATCAGTAACGTAATCTGGCAGTATGGAAGTTCGAGCGTTATAATCTCCGAATAAATAATAGTAAGCATCATTATTGCTGCTATTTTCCGCCTGAACGAGGGAATCTATCAATCTGTCAAATATATTATTCTCTACCATAGACTTCGGCTACTGCCATCTGGTAATACGTAACATAGACCAATATAAACGTCTTTATTTGTTCCTATTTTATTTGCAGATAACTTAATCCACAAAATATCATCTTGATCAGTGAAAAACAATGTATCATTTGAGACATATTGTTCGCGTAAATAAACAGCTATACCACCAGAGTTACATATATCATATAAAAAAGAAAGAAACTTTTAATACAACTTCTGTATCAATCTTCTAAGAAAGGCATTATTTAGTTGTAAAGGATAAAAAAAATGATCGCTCTGTAAAATTTCAAAATATGTAAATAGCAGGTTCTGGCACTAATTCCCTCGATGTTATTTTTGTCAAGTTTTCATTTTGGCTCAGTATGTTATCATTGTCATTTTACTATACTTGGCTATCAATGTCATGCTCTAAAATAGCATTTTCGAAGTTGTGTTACTGTTAATACTGCATTTCAAACAGTGAATCTTTATAAAGCTAATCTTTATTCAAAAGTCAGAATATAAAAATATTTTACTGCTGAATATATTCAATTTAAATTTCGGTTAACAAGGGTCATGTTTTGTGCTCCAGATTTGTACTAAAATATAATGAACCAAATAAGATTCCTATCAGTCAAAACACCGATAAGTTCTGTTGGAAATCTATCAGACATAGAGAATAAAGGACTGTCGCGCTTTCAGTGCTGTCGGGTCATGACAAACCGACATCAGAAAGATATTTCTGTCAACTAATGAAATCTTATTTCTTTTTTACAACAAGAGTCATTTAACAAAGCGAAAAAAAGCTTTTTTTTTATTTTTCAGGAACCAGTATGAAGAAAATACATTGCAGGCTGAATTAAAGGTTTTGCAGCAAGATTTAGATCATTTTCATAATAAAGACAAATCTGAGTCTGCTAAAGTGGGAAAGACTGATTCAGAACTAGTGAAAATGGTTAAAAACCTTAGAAATGGACTCTTATCGAAGAAAACTGATTTGTTAAAAGCGGAGTCAAACAGGTAGATCAGATTACAGCATAAAGAAACAATGCTCTAAACTTAAGCAAGAATTAA
Source organism: Corbicula japonica (assembly GCA_038501625.1). Taxonomy (NCBI): domain Eukaryota; kingdom Metazoa; phylum Mollusca; class Bivalvia; order Venerida; family Cyrenidae; genus Corbicula; species Corbicula japonica. The sequence goes on from JAZAYU010001343.1 coordinate 23,183, forward strand.
ATTAAACGACAAGTCTTTTCATAATATGACATAAATAAAACCATAATTAATTTGCTGTAACAAGTTATTGTTTTGACAAAGAACCTGCTTGTAGTGTATAAACTATGTATTAGTTTTACGCAATAAAAGTATTGGATTGGGTATGCCGTAAATTTAGTAACATGTATATGATTTTGTTTTATTTGACATGTCTGGGATACTTTGAGAACCTTTTTTATTCAGTAAAGAACTCAAACTAAAAATTGATCTCTACTTAAAGTTTAAAGGCAATGTCTTGTCTGTGATGTCAAAATGCTATTACATAAAGTGTATTCTTAAAACATGAACTACATTATTTAACATAATATGTTTTTCTCGTTTGTATGGTGGGATAGGAAGTTATGTGTTCTTAATGTAGTTCATAATATATGTATGCGTTTATGTCTTATGTGATTTATCATTTAATTCATGATCTGACGTTTTACATTTTTATAATTTCTATTATTGGAATATATGTCAGACTTTCTTCATTAAAAATGAATCATGAATATCAATCACACTTAGAAACACAACGTCTCAGACATCGAAAACATAGAAAGGAAGATGGAGCATGGTTTATAAAATGTTACGTTTAAAATAACACCACAAAATAACGAGATAAAAAAATCCGAGGGGTAACCGCCTTGGAACGGTCACAAAACAAATTCAAAATATCTGGAAAAGGTTACAGTTAAAACATTATTTTAGTCCATTTCAAAAAGGTTGAAATGCCTAAGAACCTAGAAAGATAAACTTGTTTCTTTTATCCCTGTCATTGTGTTCTTGCTGATGTGATTCCAGGTGCTGTGCTCTCGAAAAGATCATTGAGTACCCGCCTTTTTGCTTTGCAATGCTGTTAGCTTTTTATGTTGTGTGTGCTTCTGCCTGCATCTTTGTTGAGCTGATGGGTAGGATGGAGTTATTTCACCAATTATGACGACAATTTGTAATTGTTTGTTCATATTAGAACCTTTTTGGGCAAGTGTGAGGTTGGTGACCTGGTTTTAACCCCTAGTGGCTAATTGTTTTGCCACTGACCGTTCCAAGGCGGTAACCTCATTGGGTTCTTTTTTTTTCGTTAATTGCTTGTGGGATGTTCATTGAAAAAAACATACTTATAATCACATGCTCTATTTTCCTTTTTCACTGCGAGGGGAGGCTGTGTTTTGTGAGTGTGGCGATTCCTGATGAGCATATTTCACTTTTCTAAGTACGATAATTTCGTCAGTGCCTAATACGTTTTAATGTGTTTTTAATCTCCGTTCATATTCTTTTCAGATCAGAGAGAAAAAAGAAGATTGAAAGGCATGTTAAAAATCTGACGAGTATAGCATTTGGTGACAAAAATACTCCCATGCAACTTACGGCTGATGGGGATGATGATCGAGACACTCTCGTTGCAATGCAGCTGGAAGCAATTGAGGATGAATTAAAACCGTACATTTCTTTATATTACATTATGTGCTTATGCCTATCGTCCCCAATGGCAATAAAACATCAGTATAATGCACCAAACGGCAATTAAAATAATTCCGATTATATTACCATTTCTGTAGAGCAAACACGCTTTTCCTTCAATATTTGTGTGTCAAATGCCTGAATTTGGATACTATAATAGTTAGTTGAGGTCTTAATTTTCCATCATTTTTTGGTTATATATGAAAGCTTTATTTTTATTAGTCTCCTACCGGTGTACCAGGGGGACTTTATATTAACCTACATTTTGCCCGTCAGTCAGTCCGTCCGCAAACACTAGATCCTGCAATAATTCAAAGAATTCAAGATTTTTTTTCGCAAAACCTGGTATACAGGTTTACGGCAATGTGAATATAACGCATGACTATCTGTTTTTTCACCAGATGTCAAAGGTCAGGTGACTGTTACTCAAACAAAAACAAATATGGTTATAACTCTAGAAAAAGTTAAGATCTAGTTTACTTTTTAACGTCGATGTGGGAATTATGCACTTCCTTTTTTCACCAGAGGTCAAAGGTAAGATGTTGCTAAAAATAGAGAAAAAAAATCAATTACTCGAGAAGGACGTATTTTCGCGAAGCTTGTTATACTTTTAAACGGCAATGTGATAATGTGGGCCTACCGATTTACAGAGTTATCTCAATATTTTGTATTAAGTTACCTCCCTTTGTAACGCGCACCCTTTACTGGGTAGTTCCGATCTGAGATGGAGAATTATAATCCGCGGCTAATTTAAATACGTTTTAATAGGGTCTGGTCGGTCAGAGATCAGTACTGTGGCTTAAAACTTTTGTTTATTATCACTGCTTTGGAAAACAGTTTTATTAGGCATCGCATCCAATCTCTCTGATAACCATTGTATTAAGTTGGAGCGGTTAGTGTTTAACATAGTGTTCGACCTCCCTGGGTAAATAAAAATCAGAAAAGCATCCGCATTTATTGTGCTATAAAATTCCTCTTACAGCGTCAAAAACTAATTTTTTTGGAAGGATCTGTGTCATTCTATTTACTAAGCTCTAGCAAATTTATCACTAGTTTAATTGTGCTAATTTTCACATTATGCCAGGGTAAGGATTAAATTTTCAAACAGTGCTTACATGACAATGCATATTATCAGATTTACCATGCATGCATTTTGCTATAACATACAGACCTCCAAGATTTCAACACAAACTTTCGTATTTAAATCGCGATCAAATGTTTATTATCCCTTCTACCACCCCAGAAATCAACAGATAGGTGCATAATTAATTCGGCTTTTAATGTAAACCAATAATTCTTTTAAAGATTTAATCGAAACTAGCAAAAATGAAAATTACTTAAAACACTGTCAGATATCAAAATTCTTACCGTGTCTGCTCCTGAATCTGCCATCCGCTCCTGGTTTACGGGTGTGCTTTATCAAACTTTCAGCTGATAACATCCGTAACTTGCTATTTACATTACTTAAAATGATCAAAAACACCAAGCCCCTTACTTTATTAGCGTTGTTTGTGGCGAATACTTTAGTGGAAGTCTTGAAAAGCTATATTTTTATGCCAGCCAATAAATAAAAATGTTATAGAGGGTAAAGTTAAGTAAATTACTCACCTGTATTTACTAATAACTTAAAATCAAATTACAAGCATGAGGGTAATTCGTGATAATTATGTCTGTTTCACTTTTTTGTAAATTTGACAATGCATCTAAACTTCAAATGCAGTTTATGACATTTTATCTTCACTTTTGAGGCTACGCTTATTAGGTCTAAGATCACTAAATATACTGAACAAAAATAAAAAGTATCCACTTTTATGCTTATATTCTCATTAACACATTTTCATTGAATCACGCACGCTTTGAATTGTGTCTTCATTGTTAATCTCAGTTGTTTTTAAGTTTAGTTGTCCATCAGCATAATCTTCCACACCAAGAACTTAGCAACTGCAAGTCGAAAAACAATTAATAATGAATTACAAAACACTATATATTCAATATAAAGGGAGGTAATTGGAAATGATTGTCATTTCTAGCGTTGTTTGTCGAAGACTAGTTGTATTATTGATGAATATTTTGTGATTTTATCGATCACATGAGGTGAAGAAATCGAAATCAATTCAAATAAATGTAAATAATTTTGAGAACTACCGGCTTTTTCCAAAACTCCTCATTATTACAAAGGGAAAGGTAACTAAGTTGAGGCTGGAGATTTTCAAGAAAACTTAATCTCTTTGCAATGATAACAGAAACGCAAATTTGATCACATATAGAATTATGAGTTTTGGTTTAAAAAATATACAAAACTGAAGATAGAAGAGAGGTTACTTTTTATTTTTGTTGAGTATAGTATCCCATAGAGTAACATTCTAAGATTTGGCCCTCCTGTGATTTAGTTAAAACTACCACATATTTGCAATGTAGCACCCTTGGGCAAAGCAATAATGGCCAGAAATGAGGGTCTTCAACAACTCGTTTTCTCACCATTTTGAACCGAAAGTAATCACCTCCAGAATGTCACAAATATTCAAACCAAAATCAGAGAAGTACCAACTTTATGAAAGTGCCAAAAATAACCTTTCAAACAGTGTTTAAAAAAAATCAGTTTTATTTATAAGTATCTAATTAAAGTCATTTTACATTTCTGAAAACAATAACTTATTGGTATTCTCTAGAGTTTTGACTACTGAATCTTTGAATATAAAGTAAGCCCGAATCGTTCTTTGACAAAATTTTTCAAATCCACGAAAGGCTTTTCTGTTTACTTCCTCTGACCTTAGTACTGCTTCTAAACAGGAAGTACCCAGTCAGCAAGGGACGCCACTCTCAAAAGCAGCCTATACACGGTATATCGGTAGGCCCCTTTATGCATGACAGTTTGTACAAGATGTAAAAGGTTAGGTGACTGTTATTAACAAAAAACAACATTATTTTAATTACTCGAAATGTGGAAATGTTAAAAATATATAAGAATGAAACTTGGTAATATACAGATAAAATGGTTATGCACATAATTTCATTTTTCTAAAGGTTTAGTTTTTTTTTCGATTATACATTATTTATTTGGCACAAGTTAGAGTTTTTCGCCGGTAGGATACTTTTTTATTGCGTGCAGTATTGTAAAAATTTTGTTACAGTAAGGTTTGGCGTTTCTTGTTGTATGTTAAAGTTATTTCAGTATAGTTCGTAATTTGTGGATTATGTAGGCTTACGGCTAGATCCAGTGCTTCAATTTTAGAATCGAAAATCAAATAGTGATTCTTTTTCTAAACAATTTGCTGTAGATGGTTTTTCATACACAAAACCCGAAATAATCATTTGAATAAAGTAATGAATATGTCGATATTTTTAATTCATATAAGAATAAGGTAATGATTTCACATACATGTAGTTATGAAAACATACGCGTTCAGTACAAAACTTTCAAGCAATATCTCAAGTTCCAGTGATGAAATAAGCCAATGCTTAGTCATATAAATAAAATAATACTCTTGCATACCATCGTTAGGGATGTTTCGAAATTTTACTGTTTCTTGGTGTAGATATTAAGTTTCGTTCAACCCGGGGCAAGGCGGCGTGAAGAGTAATATGCATTTCCGTAACTGCCCATTAACAGACTGAATATGGTCCTATTTTAAAAGTTCCCTGTTCGTCTATTCCAACCTTATTATCAAAGAACGGGATAAAGAGCAAAACACTAAAATAATTAAATAATGACTTGGTAAGTAAAAGAAATACATAATATACAAAATTTACATAGTTGGTGGTTAAGGCCTTGTTTTTAATTAAAAATAAAATTAAAGAGATGTCAGGCAACATGTTTCATATAACCGATTAAAGAGAAATCCTTATAAGCATCTGGTACGCGAACAAATAACCTTGAAACTTGATTGTTGTAAGAACGCAAGATCTCGAATTCAAACAAATAAAGGGATAAATCACGGTTGGCATCTCATAGCCCGCATACGGGAAATAATTTGTTATCAAGATTAAAGTAATATTTTAGGGGTTGCCTTAATGTTTTTTATTGGAAATCTAGAAAGACTCTTCCTTTTTGCATAAAAATCTCACTTGACTAGGCAAAGTGTTAAGATTGCGTCACTACAATTCTGAAGGAGTGCTTGTTCTTTTCCGATCTTACTTGTATGTATCTAACTATATTATTTTCGAAAGTCAGTATGAATCAAATTATCAACGTTTTAACTTAACATTTTCTAATTGTACGGTCAAACAGCTTTCATTTGGTGCGTCTCAGTTGACAACAATAATGAATGTAACACTTTACTTATATATTTTTGTATGTTAATGTCAGTGATTCGGTATGCCATTTGTGAAATGTGTCAGGTTCAAAGTTGTGCCTCTAAATGTCTGATTTGTTTTCGTTGATTGTCCTATCTCCTGTATGTATTTGGATTGCACTTCCTGTGTGCGCGAATGCGCTTTTTGGATAGGCGATGCCACTTGTCTGATCCTTAGATTGTATTTATGTATCGAAGAACGCTGTCACAATTTTATCATTTTATGCGCAAATATGCATTTCATTGTTAACACTACAATGCTCATTGATCAATTAAAACCTTAATTCTTTTTATTGTAGTCTTGAGACGAATTCATTTGGAATTGGCGACTTGTGCAACCAAGTGCACATTGCGTTGACTGGTGAGCGAATGGAACCTGAGAACGTAAAGTCTTCTCTCGACTGCCTCAAATGTTCACAAAAGACTTTGGAAAAGTAAGACCTATGTTTTACTTTCTTTCTTTTGCTATATGGGGTTGCTGTGTTTCTGGCTGTTACTAAAATCCCCGTTTGACTTTCATAAACACTGGCTGTGAAATACCTTTTTGCTGAAGTGATTTTTAACTTCACCTGTATTTTTATTAAAATGGGTATTGGCGATAAAATCTGCTAAAGGTTTCCCTTAATTTTAATAAAGATAACCCTGTTTAAGAAGTGTTTCTGTTATGAAAGGATTACGTTTATCAAAATCTTAACCATTGCTGCAAAATCTAGAAAAGCAAACAGGCTTTGAAATATAAACCCCGTAATATGTTACCGTGGGACATCACCCTCTAAAATGGAAAATTTACTATATTAAAATTAAAATTATTTATTTGATATATATTTAGTAGTTATGAAACTATTTTAAATGAAAATATTTAGATGAAGAAACTGTGTTTGTTTATCTTATTAATACATGTAAGTGTTTGCTTTATTAAGATGGAGTTTCTTAATTTTCGATTTAGAGTGATAACAAAAAGGCAGTATAAAAAAGGTTGGCAACAAACAGAGCACAGTTCCTACCCATAAGGATACCTAATAACAAGAAGTACCAAATCTAACATAACTATCATATATTTTAAAAGAGAACAAGTCATTCTGGTAATTAAAAGTCATAAAGTATAGCTATTATAAAGACCATCTGTACGAATAGATGAAAAGGGAAAGCCATCGAACACGACAACTATGAAAATATTGCAGGCTCGGTTTAATTGAGCCTGTTCATGGACAGTAATGGAAATGCAAATTACTGCCCGGGTTGAGCGCAACTCAATATCTACACCAATAAACAGTACAATTGTGATCAATCCCAAACGATGGTATGCATATGGCGGTGAACATGGAACCTTCAATGCGGTATTTTCAGATTAATACTATTAAATGTTCAGCGGCGTATGGTCCCCAGATGAAAGAATAGGTTTGCCGTAAACAAGAAACAAAAAATGGGCGAAACTAAACAAAATAGAATTTGGGATCTTAGAATATAAATCCTGCGTATCACAGACAACGACAAAGGCAAAATTTAAAAAGCAGGAAGTATATCCTTGGCGGTGATTGGACAATATCCAAAACCTTATTGGCTGGGATATTGAAACCATCTATCTTTAAACTGGCCGAAATATAAAAATAAAAGTATTTTTAGAAGTACTATTAACTTAGTACATAAGTATCATGCTCAACGACCTTCAAAGGACGTAACTGATAACAGCACTGATTAAATGTACGGGGAGACTTTTTACAGTCGCCAAACGGCACAAACAAGGCTGAATTCCTTAAAAGCGATAATGATTATACGTTGTAATTGTCACAGAGGATGATGAGATTTCTTCCTTTGAAGGTCGTTGAGCACGTTACTTATGTACTATGTTTATATGACTTCTAAAATTCCTTTTGTTTTAATATTTCGGCCAGTTTATAGATAGGTGGTTTCAATATCCCAGCCAATGTAGATTTGGATATTGTCCAGTCACCCCAAGGATATACTTCCTGCTTTTTAAATTTTGCCTTGGCGTAGTCTGTTATATGCAGGATTTATATTCTAAGATCCCCTGTCAAAATTCTATTCTGTTTAGTTCCGCCCATTGTTTTCTCGTTTAGGGCAAACCCATTCTTTTATCTGGGGACCATACGCCGCTGAACATGGAATGGTATTAATCTGAAAATACCTCATTGAAGGTTCCATGTTCACCGCCATATGCATACCATCGTTTGGGATGGATCGAAATTGTACTATTCAATGGTGTAATTACTGAGTTGCGCTCAACCCGGGGCTAGGCGGCGTGGGCAGTAATAAGCATTCCCATTACTGCCCATGAACAGGCTCAATCAAACCGAGCCTGCAGTATTTTCATATTTGTCGTGGTCGATGGCTTTCAAAGTTCCCTTTTCATCTATTCCATTTAAGTAATGTTTCAAATTGTACAATGTGGAAAATCCTTAGTTGACGAATAAAATTCTTCTTTAATTGACCAAAAACAGTTTTTGCCAGTTTTTCAAAAACCTGTTCGCATTACCTTATTACATATTTTTTCACGGCAGTACGACAAAATGGTTAGAGCACGGATAATTAAGCAGTTGTGCAAGAAATGAAATAGGGGGATAAATCTTGTTTGGGTGTACATGTTTTGGCAACCAATACATAGTAGGTAGGTTCAAAATTTTGTAAAATGAAGAGTGTGCGCAGTATCAATGTCACTCTCTGATGAAGAAGTCAGTGTGAAAGCATCAGTACTATTAAGCTCTTAGTTTTTATATTGATACAGTGTATCCGTCACAATATAATTCCATTATTGGGAGCCTCATCAGCAGGTGTATATACAAACGAAAGTCATAAATATATTTCTTTCTAATGATGAAAGTTTTTAAAAGCCATTTTTGTTATTCCCCCACGAAGTGGGGTTGGGGCATATAGAGTTGCACTCGTCCGTACGCGCGTCCTCAAAACTTGTGGCATCAACTCGGATTTCTTATAAACTTGAATAGATTATTAAGCAGGTTGTGTTGATGATCGTAAAGAAACGACTTTTTCCTGCGAACATTTTACCAGAGAAATTGCAGTTTGTTAATTTCAGTAATAAAATCTTGTGGCATCAACTCCTAATTAACCATCGGAGGGATTTCTTTCAATATAGCATAGATGATCAAGCAGGATGTGTAAATGATTGTCAAGAAAATATTTAGTTATGGACCTTTTTTTAATTTCGGCAATTTAGATTTATGGCATCAACTCATTTATTATCAGGGTGGATTTCTTTCAAACTTGCACAGATGATCAAGCAGGATGTATAAATGATCATTTAGGAAAACATTTTCCTGCGACCATTTTAACAGAGTTATGGACCTTTCTTAATTTCAGTAATTACATTTTGTGGCATCAACTCCCCATTAACTATCAGGCGGATTTCTTTTAAACTTGCACACTGCCAGATTATCAAGAAGGATGTCAAGATGATCATTAAGAAAAGATTTTTTCCGCGACCATTTCTACCAGAGTTATTGCCCTTTTTATTTCAGTAACAAAATATTGTGGCACAAACTCCTCTTTTACTATCAGTCAGATTTCTTTCAAAGTTGCACAGATGACAAAGCTGGATTTGTAAAGAAAACCATTTTTACCAGCTATGGCCCTTTGTTAATTTCACTTATAAGATTTGTGGCATCAACTCCACATTTTATTTTGGCTGATTTCTTTCAAACTTGCACAGATGATAAAACATGATGGTAGATTGTTGTAAACGACATTATTTTGAACAATTTCCTCCAGAGTTATGTCCCTTTGTTTATGTTAGTCATAACGTTGTGTGACAGTTTTTCCTCATTTTCTAGGCATGATCACCACGTGTTTAAATACCTGATACACAATTTTGTTACAAATCTTGTTGCAGCATTGGGGGCGTCATTGGTCTAGTTTCTATACAACCTTCTACAAATGTAATAAATCTTTTTAGGATCTTCGATGAACATGTTTATTCTACCTTTATGTAAGACAGTAGTTGCAAGACAATTTCCCTGTGTCATATGCTTAGATTCATTATGTTAAGGTCTAGATGCTTATTCGATGACCTACATTTAATTACAAAGTTATTATGACAGATTATTCCATGTTCAGAAGTAATGCTTGAAAACGAGCAACCGGCAAACGTCTCAATTTAAAGATACATGTAATATTAAATGTTCTATTAACATTATCCAGAATTTAGGCAAGCCGATGTATCCGTGTTCGATTTTAATTTTAGTTTTAAATCGGTAAATCGGTAAATCGTATTGTTTGAATGTGAACGCCGGGAACGTTAGACATTTACAACAGCATGTTTTTTCTTTTAATACCTTTTCAGACTTAAAACTGTTGCGCCTGAAATAAAAACATTGTGCACTAAATTGCACATGACATTGAGAGGAGAGGAAAGTGAGCCGAAGTCATGTATTGATTCCATGACAGGCACCCTCACTGCTTTACCGAAGTAAGTACTTGGTGATCTTTTATTATTGCTGAATACTTTTTATTGTATATACTAAGTATTTTGTGATGCAAAAAGTACTGATTGCTTTATCAAGATTTAAATGTTGACAATTTTGATAATAAAATTATTTAGAAATTTCTTGAGGTTTTCATATGCAACATATAAAGGTGTTATTAACAAATTAAATACATATCGATCATCGCTGTACAAATCATAGAAGATTAAACATGAGTAACAGTTTTATTTGTATAAAGGATTCACTTTGAATAAGTCAGAATTTTTAAGGTGACCCTTCTGTAATTTGAATTATTATAATCAATTTTACTGGACAACTCCAGTCTAGGATTTATATACCAGAGAAAAAATTCTTGATTTTGAACTACTTAAAACTATGATTAAATAAATATTCGCCATCAATTAATACACGTTTATCTACAGGGACAACATCCAACTTTCTGTCATTAATAACACTGCTTACTAGTGTATCATTTCACAAAATGTTTAAATTATAATTTTTGTTGTTGTGTTTGTGAGTAATTGGTTTAGGTTCATTTGTAAGAATATACAAATGGTATCAATGTATCTCTCTTTTAAGTGTGGAGCAAGCAAAACGAGATGTAGAGAATGCGAAACAAATGTGTAACCAATATTCAGTTGTTCTCCAAAGCACATATACAGCAATGTTGTGCATCTTAAACTGCGCAGATGTACAGTTTAAGGGTACAACAAACACAGATATCAGACCAAAATGGATGCAGGAACTTATAATTGTTGTGATGAAAATCAGTTATTGCGTTGAACAAAATCGAGAAAGGTATGATACTTCCAACAAAAGCTTAAAGTCTAAGTGTAATTCCAAACCGATGAACAATCAATCTGGTTCATAAATAATAATAACTGGGGTCCATAGTTGAATACATCAATGCGTTTTCAAGTTTTGTTTATGCAATTTACTTGTTGGCATTTATAACTTAAAGTGTACAAAGACGGATAATTTAAATGGAATTATTACGCGTTCGAATGTAGGTATTGTTTTGTTGTTTTTTATATTTCGTCTGCTTAAAGAATGATAAATGCATTTCTTTCAGTCTTTGTTTAAGGTTTCGATCAAGTTATATATTTTAATATAGATGAAAAGCTAATTAAGAAACACCCGAACTCGACAAATAGGGAAATATTGCAGGCTTTGTTCGATTGAGCCTGTTCATGGGCCTAATGGAAATAAATAATACTGCCCACGCTGTCTAACATCAAGTTGAACGCAAATCAATATTTATACAAGTATGCAGTACAATTTAAATCCATTCCGAGCGACGGTATGCATATGGCGGTGAACATGGAACCTTCAATTCCGTGTTTTTCAGATAAATACCATTTCTTGTTCAGCGGCGTATTATTCCAGATAAAAGATTGTGTTTACCTAAAACAAGTAAACAACGGTTTATGTTTTGTGATTTAATGCTCCTCTCTTCTTATTTGTGATGCGCTATGACAAAAAAGCTATTTGACGTAGAGCTAAATATAGACTCGGATAAAATTGGTGAATTATAGTCTCCAAATAAGAAACTAGAGTGTATCCTAGATGAATAAATGCTTCTCTGATTGAATGGCTAACTTTGTAGAAAAAGATGATTGCGCGGAAACTGATGCGACTCTTTATTGGTCACAAAGAATATAAGCCCTATTTTTTCATGGTGCGTTACATTTATAATAATTGTATAGAACTTATAGTTGGTTTTGTTTATCGTTTAGGCAATTCTTTGACAGTGGTACCATCCTTCATTTTCTGAGAAATATGCATTCAAGTGTAATGATGTCTGATCTAAAAGGAATTAACACACAGGTTGTCGGTAGGACTCAAAGGAGACCAAGTAATGATCAAGGGGATACCATAAACGACCCTACTAAATTAGTTAAAGAAATCTGCGAAAATGTTATACAAAGGTAAAGAATGTTATTTTCTTTTTCGTTAGCAAACAGGACTTCTGTAGAATGCCGACACTTATTGCGCTGTTCTCATAAAATGAAAACAAGTTTTCTATATTAACTAATAATTTCACTAGATTAACTATTTTACATATTAATTGTTGCTAGCTAACCTTTTTCCAATAATATATTTTATTTTTGTAACCTGCATATCTGAATAAAACGTTTAAAGTAAATAAGAAACTTACTTTTTTCAACCGCTTTCCAGATACGATGACGTTAAAAATGTTGCAGCAAATTTAGAAAAGGAGAAAGCAGAACTGTTAAACAGGTATTACAAACTTTTCTTTTAAAGCCAAATCTGTGTTACATTTACACTTGTAATTCTTACAACATATTAAATTTCAAAATTGTATGTTTATACTCGTCCTTACACCACACGGTTTCTGAACAAACAGTTTAAAAACTCAGTTGCAACCAGTGAATGGTAAAACGAAACAAATTTTCATTTTCCATCTATAATAATTATAAGTTTAATATAAGTTAATGCATCACCACGAAAATGCACATGCATATAAAAGAATAACAGGTTACAGACTTTTGATAAAAGGTAGGTTATATTGGAAAAAGACGATAAGGATCATTTTTGGATGAGTGTAATATTACGTGTTATCCGACGACAGAAACGTGTTTTTCCATTTAACACACACTGTTACTTTTTATAGCTAGAATCAATAACATTTGTGAAGAAAGTCGGTCTTGAGAGAGATCATGCTTTTTCTGTTGTTTTTAAAAGACATACAAACTGTATAAAGCCTGTCTTTGATTCAAACAAGAATACATAACATTACATCCTTGGAAATATCTGTAAACAGTGGTCAATACAGGTTGTATTAAATCCAAAATAAAATAAAAACATACTTTTTCAAGAGATGTCCAAAAAATTTTACTTAATCGATCCCTGTTTAACTTATTCATATCTTAGCCAGCCTTAAAACCATTTAAGGTTTCCGACGAGATCGACAATCGAAATGGCCTAGACATGATAGAAGCAAATATTCATCGCAGATTGATAAAACCTCATTTGTTTGCCAATCACAATGAAAAAAATTTGACCGATATTTGGATACTGTAAAAATTGTTCACGGAATCACGTCAGCATATCATTATGGCAGACTGTTTGAGTAGCTGTACAAACTTTGACTTTCTAATTCAACAAATCATTAATTTGTGTTTTTGACATCATAAAAGAGGGTACAATCAATATAACATTAGGAAACTCTTTAAGTTTGTTTAAATATTTAGGCGATTGTAAGAAAATACCGAGGGTATTAATAAGAAAATTATATAAATGTATTTTCTGTCAATAACTGATGTTACAGTAAAAATATCATGTCACAGCTCAATATGCGAACTTAATGCAGCTGCACGATAAAAATCTGGTTCATTCAAGAAATTTCAGGTAAACGAATAGTCGTTAGCTCATTTAAGTTTATTTAATTTAAAAAAAGAATCCAAAACGTTTTCATGTAGAATATCAAAAAGTGAAAATGCATATCAGGAATGACCACATCCAGCAGACACAGCCTCCTCACACAGCTAGATAGTAGAGAGGAGAAGAGGTCATGGTATGACAATAATCAGTTTCTTAATAGACGACACAAACAAGTAACGAAAGTGAGAATCCGAGGGCTTGGTGTTTTCAAGCAAGGAAGTATTAAATACATTTATGTTATTTTGTTAATGGTGTATGAAAACCTAAACTGTGTTTTTATTATCTACGACCTGACCAAGATAAAGTATTATAGAATTATTTTATTTCTTTTCTGTTTGGTCTGTGTCATCTCACACTGAGTAATTAAGTTGTGTTTTTAGCAAGGATTTCTAGCATATCTGTCATGAAAAGAGACTCAATCTTTAGGCTAAAGTTCATTGTAATGCCAGTATAAATTAACAGTGAATGTATTGGTCTCTGGTTTTTAGCTCACCTGTCACGAAGTGACAAGGTGAGCTTTTGTGACCGCCTGATGTCCGTCGTGCGTCGTGCGTCGTCCGTCGTGCGTCGTCCGTCGTCAACAATTGCTTTAAACAACATCTCCTCCTAAACCCCTGGGCCAAAGTTGATGAAACTTGCCACTGATATTCCTTGCATGAAGCTCTTCCAAAGTTGTTCAAAGAAATCAATTCCATGCAGAACTCTGGTTGCCATGGCAACCGAAAGGAAAAACTTTAAAAATCTTCTTGTCTGAAACCATAAGGCCTAGAGCTTAGATATTTGGCATTTAGCATCCTCTAGTGGAACTCTACAAAGATTGTTCAAATTATTTCCCTGGGGTCAAAATTGGTCCCGCCCCAGGGGTCACTTCATTTCGCATAGACTTATATAGGAAAAACTTTAAAAATCTTCTTGTCTGAAACCACAAGGCCTAGAGCTTAGATATTTGGCATTTATCACCCTCTAGTGGAACTCTACAAAGATTGTTCAAATTATTTCCCTGGGGTCAAAATTTGCCCCGCCCCAGGGGTCACTTCATTTTGCAAAGACTTATATAGGAAAAACTTTAAAAAACTTCTTGTCTGAAACCACAAGGCCTAGAGCTTAGATATTTGGCATTTAGCATCCCCTAGTGGAACTCTACAAAGATTGTTTAAATTATTTCCCAGGGGTCTAAATTGGCCCGCCCCAGGGGTCACTTCATTTTGTATAGACTTGTATAGGAAAAACTTTAAAAATCTTCTTGTCTGAAACCACAAGGCCTAGAGCTTAGATATTTGGCATTTATCACCCTCTAGTTGAACTCTACAAAGATTGTTCAAATTATTTCCCTGGGGTCAAAATTTTCCCTGCCCCAGGGGTCACTTCATTTTATATAGACTTTTTATATAGAAAAAACTTTAAAAATCTTCTTGTCTGAAACCACAAGGCCTAGAGCTTAGATATTTGGCATTTAGCATCCTCTATTGGAACTCTACAAAGATTGTTCAAATTATTTTCCTGGGGTCAAAATTCGCCTTGCTCTTGGGGTCACTTCATTTTACATAGACTTGTATAGGAAAAACTTTAAAAATCTTCTTGTCAATAATTGGATGGGGGTACCTAGATTTGCTGTTGTCTTTCCATCTGTATGTGAGTGTGCACATGTGCTTGGTTGTATGTGTGTCGCTTTCAATTTAAGGTTGCTAGTATGTGGGTCTGTCTATCTATGATATCCTTCAATATAGAATCTTTATGGGTTATGGGCATATGTGTTCTATGGACACACTTTAGTTTTCAACCCAAACAAAATAAGGTGGTCAACACATTGAAATTTCTGAGGATGCAGTCTCAAATCATTTCTAGGTTTACAACTAGTATTCACTGACTTTGTACAGGGTGAGAAATGTGAAAGTTTTGACTGAATTTGCATTTTTACTGCAAAATAGACTTTTAATTTTTTTTGCCAGCTTTCACATATACACTCACCGGCATTTCTAATTACACACTTTTTATAGACGAAAATAACTATCAAAACATGGTGTTTATGGTAATTGGTTATAACGGGAGTTGTACCTGGAGTTGATGTCTAATCGTAGCACGTTACACGAAAATCCCCATTCGAGTTCATTCATGCGAGACGAAAATTTGAAATCAGCATTTTCCTCGTGCACACATGTACAAAATGTTAGGCAAGTTTGAATTTAGCCAAAATCATTAGAATTCTAGCCAGAGATAAAAAGGCCGGTATAAAATCTCACAAAAAATGGCGCGTATGACTTTGGTAGAGAGAGCGCGTGCCGTTGGAATGCTCCAAGCTGGCACGTCAGTAAGACAGGTAAGTTACAATTCTTTACCTTCATTTTACTGCCCTTAAATTGTTTTAATAAGAATAACTACGGCATAACGTTGATATTACGATGATTGAATACCATGTTGAGTGTACGAAAATGACGTAACGCGATGCACGTGACGTCATATTCGGCGACGGTCATTTACGCTACAAATGCTTTCACAGAACTATTTTATTGTGCAATTAGTTTAAGAATGTCAGTGCTATAATAATTCGCGGTTAAAACTTAATCCAATTACTTTTTTCAGATTTTAGAAAAAGTCAAATATTTTGATAGTTATTTTCGTCTATAAAAAGTGTGTAATTAGAAATGCCGGCGAGTGTACATGAATGGCCTCTTCCAGGATAAAAGACCGCCTTGCTGATCACGATATCCTTCACTTTTATAAAAATGTTGTTTTGAAATTATTTTGATAAAAATTCAAAATCATTACTTTCTAAACATCTTCAATTTCTGTTCATTTATATTATATTCATAATTATGTTTCAATTTTATCTAAATTTTACAAGCTCAGATTTTAATGACAATTAATGTTTCTAAATGTTAATTTACTTGAACAAAGCTCAAAGTTTCAGTTAGGCATGTTTTGGAAGAATCTTATTTAAATAGTGTGAATCATTTAGGCATGTTTTGGAAGAATCTTATTTAAATAGTGTGAATCATATTTAAATAATGTGCTTCTGATACAATAAAATTTTCTGACGTAAAATATTCATATTGTATCTTATTTATTTTCATTTCTTATAACATATTGATTATGTTTTTTGGTTTTTCTTTTTCAATATGACTTATCTTTTTCTTTGTTTTCTAGGTATCATATTGATTATCAGAGACAACAAACTGTTATTGCCTCCTTACAAAGGATAATTTTTATATGAACACTTTCATTTTTTAGCCATCTGTGTTATAAACTCAGTGATATGTAATGATTCATATTCTGGAGATAGTGACTCAGTGATTGTTATTAATTTTGGAGATAGTGACTCAGTGATCTTTGTTAACTTTAGAGATAGTGACTCTGTGATATTTATTTATGTTGGAGATAGTGACTCAGTGATATTTATTCAATTTGAAGATAGAGTCTCAGTGTTATTTATTGTTTCCTTGTGGATTTAAGTAACAGTCATGCCAAGAAAGAAAACATGGAGGAGATCTGAAGCTCGAAGAGCTGTACTTGGAAGCCATGTCCCACAGATGGCACATGAAAGTCCTGCCAGTGTACAGGCAAGGGCCATAGTGGCAAAAGCAAGTCCTGTCAGTGTACAGGCAAGGGCCGAAGTGGCAACAACAAGTCCTGTCTGTGAACAGGCAAGGGCCATAGTGGTAACAGCAAGTCCTGTCAGCGTACAGGCAAGGGCAATACAGGCAACAAGTCCTGTCAGTGTACAGGCATCAGCAAGTCCTGGCTGTGTTCAGGCAGTAAGTCCTGTCAGCGAACAGGCTGTACAAAGTTTAACCAAAGTACAATCTAGTATAGAGCAAGAGTCTTTAGTTCAGCCTAGTTTGATCAAAGTCAGTAGTGAAAAGAACTGTCCAGACGAGAACTCTCAAACTAAGAATATGTTTATTGGAAGTTCTGAATCTGACTGTCACGAGGTTTTGTCATCTTTGCATCCTGATGATAAATACATTGCTATACCAATTTATGAAGAAAAAAGAGAGAATTCATTGAAGGTAGACTATGATGTTGGTCATAAGACTCCCTTTAGTTACAAGGAATGTATATTTGGATCTTTTCATCAAGGTGATGACAGATTTAGCATAGAGTCACGTGGAACTCAGTGTGTTGCAAATTGTTTATGTGCTTTAATAAATCCAAATAACATGACTTCTTCATTGGTACTGGATAAAGTGCTTGTAAATGGGGATTTGCTGTACAACAAGATCATGCTTGGAATGAAAGCTAAGGGTTCTTTTAGAAGTAAATTGATGAATTTTGATGAAATACCACCTGTAGTCAGTATCTCTGATAGGGAATTGTATGTGTTAAAGTCAGATATTATCTATGGTATTGCCATTCAGCAGTATGGAAGCTCATATTTGCCTACTCTTCACCAATCTCTTCATTCAGCTTTTAGGGTATCACAAAAGGCTTTAGTAATGATTGGTGCAATATGTTCAGCTGTGTTTATTGACAGTGATAGGTATTACTTGTTTGACTCGCATTCCCACGGTGAAGATGGTCTCTCAGCACCAGATGGAAGATCAATTTTGTTGTCATTTTCCTGTTTAGATGACCTTGTTACATATATGTATGCAATGTATGAAAGTATGAATATTGATCTTGCTTCACAGTTTGAGATTCTTCCATTGCATTTTACAGCTTCAGAACCTGAAACATCTACAAGGAATGACAATGAAACACAAGCAGAATGGAAAACTGTTAGGTGCAGAAAAGAAAGAAGTGTTCTGCTATTGGAGAAATGGCACCTGCTGAAACAGAACATGTTTGTGACAAACAAAATGAAAATCGATGGAAATTGCTTGAAGTCAGTAGTGATGTAAAATGTAATGATGAAGAATCACTCATTGAAAAATATTTTCAAGATCAAATGCAGAGAAACATCTTACATAAGGAATCAGGTAAAAGAATTGACAGGAAAACCTACCAGAGATTATATAAAAGATTACAAAGAAAGTCTGATAACTTCAAAAGAAAAGAAAGAGATGAAAAGAGACAAGCAAGAGAGGATGATGATCAGAAGGTGAAAGACAGACTTAGTACAAGTAAATCAAAGAGAAAAGCTAGAAAATCTATTGGCTTTAAAAAACAAGAGCGTGATGCTAAGAAAAAAGCAAGAGAGAACGATGGTCAGAAGGTGAAAGACAGACTAAGTACAGGTAAATCAATGAGCAAAGCCAGAAAATCTATTGGCTTTAAAAAACAAGAGCGTGATGCTAAGAAAAAAGCAAGAGTGAACGATGATCAGAAGGTGAAAGACAGACTTAGTACAAGTAAATCAAAGAGAAAAGCTAGCAAATCTATTGGCTTTAAAAAACAAGAGCGTGATGCTAAGAGAAAAGCAAGAGAGAACGATGATCAGAAGGTTAAAGACAGACTAAGTACAGGTAAATCAATGAGCAAAGCCAGAAAATCTATTGGATTTAAAAAGCAAGAGCGTGATGCTAAGAGATTAGCAAGAGAGAACGATGATCAGAAGGTTAAAGACAGACTGAGTACAAGTAAATCAATGAGCAAAGCTAGAAAGTCAGATATGATGAAACATATAGAAAGGATTTCAAAACAGCAATGGAGATCAAATAAAAACAACAAGATGAAAGAAAATCTTGCAGATTCTACGAGGAAAGCAAGCAAACGTGAAAATCCTTTTGTACGTGAAAATGAACTTGTATCAGCAAAGCGAAGAAAATTTGGGTCAGATATTAATGAATGCATCGAGATTTTCCATAAAAGAATATCAAGAGGTCCATTATATGTATGTAGTTGTTGTCACCAGACATGGTTTAAACAAAGTGTTTCTGAAGTAAAATCTTTATCAGATGAGCATCAGTCAAAATATTTGACAAAATTTATATCAGTTGACAATAAGGAATGGATATGTTGCACTTGTAAAAGCACAATTATTTCTGGAAAGGTGCCAAAATTGTCCGTGTTAAATGGAATGAAGTGGCCGCATAAGCCAAAAGAGCTTGATTTGTTTCCATTAGAAGAACGCTTAATTGCTTTAAGAATACCTTTTATGCAAATGAGAGAATTGCCAAGGGGTCGTCAGTTATCTGTAAAAGGAAATGTTGTTAATGTCCCTGTTGATATACAACCAGTAATAAATGCATTGCCTCGACCATTTGATGAAAATGTTACTGTTGCTGTGAAATTGAAAAAGAAAATGTCTTTCAAATCATGTGCTTTTTCTGAAAATGTTAGACCATTACGAGTACTTGTAGCCTTACATTGGTTAATGAAATCTAGTGAATTATATAAGAATGCTAATGTAGATATTGATGAGGATTGGATTAAAACTGTAACAGAAAGTTGTCAAGAAACAGTACAGGAGTTTTTCTCAGCTGACACAGTACTTCCACATCATAATTTAAGTGAAAATGACCTAGTACCAGACATGAATAATTCTGACACAGTTAATCCTGCTGTTGATCAACTGTATGATTCTGATGCTGAAGAAGCGCAACAAGAGAATGTTGGTAGCATAGATACACTACTGGATGATGCCAATATAGAAAACAGGACGTCTACATTCACTTTTGCACCTGGAGAGGGTCAACAACCTTTAAGTATCTATCAAGACAAAGATTCAGAATATTTATGTTTCCCAAGTATTTACTGTGGACAACGTCGACCTGAAAATGATGAAAGAATAACTCCTGTTCATTACAGTGATATTGCAAAGTGGGAATTAAGAAGCCATGATAGAAGAGCTGCAAACAGTGTGCCAAATATATTTTTTAAAACCAAAAAAATACAAATGAAACAATTGAATGACAAAGTCAACCTTGCAGTTAGAAGATGTCAGATTGATACTAATTCCATGACTGCAGCAGAAGCAAGGGATTCTAGTGTAACAGACAATATTGTTAAAAAAGATGAAGGTTATTATATTTTTAAACAACTCAGAAATTCGCCTGCATATTTAGAAACGAGGAAAAAAGACGTCTTTGCAATGATACGTCAGCTAGGACTGCCAACTTGGTTTATGTCTCTCTCTTCAGCTGACACAAGATGGACTGATTTACTAAAACTGTTGGCTAAATTAAATGAAAAGGTAGATTACAGTGATGATGACGTTGCAACCCTAACATGGGAACAGAAGATAAAGTTGATTCAGAGAGATCCAGTCACTTGCTCAAGGTATTTTGACCACAGGGTGCAAGAGTTCTTAAATTTAATTTTGAAAAGCGAGTACAGTCCTCTTGGAACGTTGACAGATTATTTTATAGAGTAGAATTTCAACAGAGAGGCTCACCTCATATTCATATGATTGTATGGATTGAAAATTCACCAAAATTCAATGTCAGCAGTAATGAAGAAATATCTGCATATGTTGATCAGTATTTACAATGCTCAAATGATGAGGAAATACAGCATTTGGTAGATCTTCAAATTCATAAGCATTCAAGGTCATGCAGAAAAAAACAAGACAAAATTTGTCGTTTTGGCTACCCGTTACCACCACTTCATAGTACAATGGTGCTTGATCCACTTGAAGCTGACAAAGACAAATATCTCAAACTGTACAAACAATTACAGAAAAAGATGAATGAAGAAAAACATGGATATGATATGACATACACAGAGTTCCTCAAGTCAGTTGTTCAGATGAGTGAAGAAGATTACATAAAATGCATTAGAAGTTCACTGAACTCTTCAAAAGTGTTTTTGAAGCGAAAGCCAAATGAGATTCGTGTTAATTTGTACAATAAACATATCCTCAAAGCATGGAAAGCTAACATTGATATCCAGTTTGTGCTGGATCCTTATGCATGTGCAATGTACATTGTGTCTTACATAAGTAAATCTCAAAGAGGAATGAGCAACTTGCTACATGCAGCTGCAAAAGAAGCAAAAAATGGCAACTTGGATATCAAAAGACAAGTACGCCATATTGGAAATGTGTTTTCAAACAGTGTAGAAGTTAGTGCACAAGAAGCTGTCTACCTTGTTCTTCAAATGCCACTGACAAAAAGTACCAGAGATGTAGTATTCATCAATACATCTACTGCTAACAAGCGGATTCAGTTGTTGAAACCAAAGGCGGTTCTTGATGAATTACCAAGTGATTCTACTGATATTATGACTGATAATGTTCTGAAAAGATATTCCAAACGTCCAAAAGCTTTGAACAGTTGGTGTTTAGCTGATTATGTATCGCAGCTTGACATGATTTACCCAGAGCAGAATGTGCCTTCTGAAGTAGATGATGGTGAAAATGATGATGAGAAAGTAGATAAAACGGATAGCAGTGAACAGTTTGATGATAAAAGAACTATTTTGACATTACGAAATGGAATTAAGATAAAACGCAGGAAAAATCACAAAGTAATCAGATATGTTCGCTTTAATGTAAAAACAGTTGAAGAAAATCATTTCAGGGAAAAGCTGGTATTATTTTATCCTTGGAGAAATGAAGAAACGGACTTGCTAGGAGACCATCCAACATTCAAAGAGCACTATCTGTCTATAAAAAGATTTATAGATTTTAAATGTAGTGAATATGAACATCATGTTGATGAACTGGACTTAGCTAGAGATCTTGCAGAAGTTGAACATGGAGCTTATGATGAAATTGCTCCTGCCACTCAGCAAGTTGAAGGTGATACTGCTGAAGAAGAAGCTGTTGAATCTGAAGCTTTTATATATTTCAATCCTGATAGAGTTTCTGAGCACAGAGAGTATGATATAGGACGTGAAATATGCTGTTCTGTTTCTGCACCAGATATCAATGTCAATGAGAACATTCTTAATGATACTGACTATAGGAAGCTTATTCGCTCATTAAATAGCAAACAAAAGCAATTTTACGATCATGTGATTCACTGGATTAAAACAAAAGATTCTCCATTGTATGCATTCCTTTCTGGTGGAGCTGGAGTAGGTAAAAGTGTTGTTATTCGAGCACTGTATCAAACGTTGTATAGGTTTTTAAATCTTCGAGAAGGTGAAGATGCTGATAATACAAGGATTCTTCTTTGTGCTTATACAGGAAAAGCTGCATTTAATATCAATGGTTCAACTATTTCCTCTGCTTTCAGACAAAAATACAAACAGTCAGATCAGACATTAACATGTGACAGTCTCAATACATTTCGTTCAAAGTATCGAAGTTTGTCTGTGGTGATAATAGATGAAATTTCAATGGTAAGCAATACAATGATGAGTTTCATTGATCAAAGACTTCAAGAATTAAAAGGAACAAAAATACCTTTTGGAGGTGTAAGTGTTATAGCAGTCGGTGACCTCTATCAGTTGAAACCTGTGAGTGGAAATTGGATATTTAATGATATGACACATGCAGCTGCAGCTCTATCAAGAAATCTTTGGAAAGAGCATTTTAGCATGTTTGAGCTGACTGAAATCATGAAGCAAAAAGATGATCTTGAGTTTGCAGAGTTGTTAAATAGGTTAAGAATGAACACAATGACAGAAGAAGATAAGAGCAGATTAAACGGTTGTCAGATCAAATCTTCTATGGATAATTACCAGTTGAATGCACCTCATTTATTTGCAGAAAATTATTTCATGCATATGTTCAATGATTCAATAATAAATAGTATGTGTGCAGTCAAAGTACTTGTTCGATGTCATGATACTGTTGTTTCACCTAAACTGTCTAAAGAAAAACAAGAACAAGCCATTACCAGATTACCAACAGATCCCAATAAAACTGCAAATTTGCATTGCACTCTTACAGTTGTAGTGGGCATGATTTATGATTTAACAGTTAACACAAACACGGAAGATGGATTAGCAAATGGAGCATCATGCGTTGTCAAACTCATAGAGTATAAACAAAAGGAAACAACCCGTCCAAGCATCATTTGGGTTCAGTTTGATGATTCAAAAGCGGGAACAGAAACAAGAATGAAATTTAAGAATAGAGGACTGTATAATGAAAACATTAATGACAACTGGACACCAATTTTTGACATTGAATGATCATTTGTATATAATAGGAAAACGTTTCAGAGGATTCAGTTTCCTTTGCAACCATCAGTTGGTCGTTCTGTCCATAGAGCTCAAGGCAGTACGCTTGAAAGAGTTGTAGTTGACTTGTCACAGCGCAAGACACGCAAAGTTCCACATCTACATTATGTTGCATTGAGTAGAGTGAGGTCTTTGGAAAAACTTCAGATCTTAAACTTTAATGAGAAGGCTTTAGATGTAGATGAACAAGTGCAAAAAGAAATGCAGAGACTACATCAAGATGCTGTACTTAAAGTAGATCTTAGTCCATTTCAATCAATTAATTCAAGTGTACTTTTCAAACTGGCTTTCCATAATTGCAGATCTTTACATTTGCACTTTGATGATGTGAAATGTGATAAAAATTTGACATTGTCTCATGTTTTTGGATTAGCTGAAACACGGTTACATGAGCATGATGATAGTTTTGATTTTGAAATCAATGGGTTTCAGTTGATTCGCAATGACCAAGTTGGTGGCTCTCGGGCAAAAAGACCAGCTCATGGTTTAGCAGTTTATGTACAAAATGATACATTAATAACTAGAGAAATGAAGTTTAGGTCAAAAACACTAGAGTTTGTCCTTCTAAATATCCTACATGAGTTGATTGAAATGCAGGTACTTTTTTTGTACAAGTCTCCCAACATGCCTGATAAAGATCTTTTTTCATGTCTAAATGAAAAACTTATTCCACATTTAAATTTGTCAGAGCCATTGGTTATAATGGGAGATTTCAATATAGATTGCTCAAAAAGAAATACCGGAGTTCTGAAGAAATTAGAAGACATCTTTTCATGCAGAATGTTAATTGATGAACCAACAACAGATTACATATCAGTCCTTGATTTGGTATTCTCAAATACAAATGGAAAGGTAGGGACATTTGAAACCTATTGGTCAGATCATAAAATTATATTTTGGCATACATAAAGCTAGGGGTGTAATCATATATTGCAATATGTGATATGATACAACTAACATCACAATACAATATATTATACATGAGGTTACTATAGTCAGAAACGATACAAAACGATACAGCTGGATCATTGAGTGTAAACCTTGAAAGCAGATCAATGTCTTCTTAACATTTCTTGCAGCAATATTATAAACAAATTGAGAAAGAAATGAACATTAATATAGAAATGATGAAAAACTTCGATGATTATCATATTTTCAGTCCTTGTTTAAACATTGACACCAAAACCCCAGGTGAGCGTCCAAGGGCCCTCAGGGCCCTCTTGTTGATAATCTAGCGATTTTAAGATTGTCTGTGACATAGATCTTATTAAAAATAGTTTAAGATGAACCACTGTGGACGATTGGGCTTCTCTTTGCGCTGAAAAATATTATGCTGTTATTATGTGACTGAATATTGTCGTATTTTTCGTGATCGGTTGTTTTCCATGTTCATTTTTCAACAATCGGTGTGTGACGTCGATTACCAGGCAGATTTCTTCAGCATCAACACAATTGCCCTTACATTGCCAAAAGTTGATAAAATTGACATTGTTCGGATTCTTAGTTGCAATAATACTTTTAATATGGCCCTTTTAAACAATATAAGTGGTCATAAGTTTAGTTTAAGTTCGAAAATCCAGTAAGATCGAATTGGTTAGTTTTTCTTTATCGAAAGTAGAAGCGTTGTTAGAAATCTATCTTGAACTAATTTTGTTTACGGAATATTTGAAAAACGATACAATAGCTAACAATAATGTAAACAGTATCATTGCTTTTACTTTAATTTGAAAATTTCTTATTAGAACTTCATAAATCATTTAACAATAATTGAGTGCTTAATTTCCGATACACATTCGTAAACAAGCCTGATCTGACTACTAAAATTTGTAAAAGTATTTTCTCGAATATTTAAACAAGAAATATCTTTTAAAAAGATAAACCGCGTTGATGGAAAATAATTTTATATGTAAGAATGAAAGAAATATAGAGCGGCAAAGCAGACATAGTTTAGTAATTTGATTTTACTTGTTATAGCTGTTGACGAATCATCCCTGCCTTCTTAGTATGGCCTAGGGATTAAACGACCGAGTCATGGAAACCCCATAATTCATAAAAATTTTCTGCCCTAAAGTGTTAAAGCTGTTGCAACTTCGGATATTATACAGACATGAGTAGTTGATGTGACTGAAGAAGAGTGTCAAAGTCTAATGAAGTATGAATAACCTGCGATATAATTAATTGTATCGAACTATTTTAAAGCTGCTTTATTAGTAGCCAGTACATAACACATAAACTAATTATGAATTAAGAAAGATAAATGCATATTCTTTTTGGGGGAAAAACATATATAAATATCTATACATAAATATCCAGATCAAATATATTATTTTAGTATAACTTTGTATATACAATAGCGTTTATTATACTCGTAGGCCGATTCGGAAATTTCTTATTTGAAAGCATTTGAGCTCATACATATTTCTTGCTTTAAAAAAGAACTTCAGAAATAAAGACAACCGACGGTTCAATTTTCCTAACTACATGTTATTTTATTACAGGCTTTCTAAACTTGCTGGGGCAAATCTGACCAACAACAATCCGAACATAGCTGATCTCAGCGACCCAAATCGCCCCACCAAACTTGCTGAAATGTACTCGGAGCTTTATGACAACGCATGGACAGATGCTTATGAGGAGCTGGAACAATCTAAGAAAGGCACAAAAGAACATATTCACATACAGTTTCTATTCGAAATTCTATCTGTAAGTGTTTTACATGTATTTGTATTAGGTAGATGAAAGAACCAGTACTTACCACAATGAATATATAAGCTACATGTATGATATGTTACAGATATTACTGAAACAATATCTAACTTGGGCATGTTACCAATAGCTGTGTCATGGGTTACATAAAATATTCAGTATGTTTGAATATTACGAAGTAAAAAACATGCGTTTTAAACAACATGACATTTTTCTCATTTGGAAGGCTGCGTTGTTCGATTTGATCGATTACTCGAGATTCTGCACTTATGTTTTCTGGACGAATTATGGGTCATAATATATTATTACTATGTAACTATTACTTGATGATCTTTACAATACTACAACTAGTCCGGCTGAAGGGGAATTTCGGCCCAGCTTTTAATAGAGGTTTATAGCGAATGTTGAGTACCATGTGGCCCGGCTTTCTATACAGATAGTTGATTACTGAACGGGAACCATGTTGTATGTACAACGGTACGGTATTTCCCAAGAAAATCTTATTAGTAAGAGGGAAGATGTCAACGTATTTTTTTTTGTTGCTTGATTATGTGGACTTTTATTGTGAAATTATGTCGTAGGTAATGTATGCAAAAGTTTTATGTTTATATATAAACAAAATATTTACATGACCAAGATGCAGTTCCGTGTAGGTTTAGTCAGATAATTGATTGTTGTGATTTCTCGTGATAACCTTGAACTGACCCCTCTGGTTTTTCAAGATGGCGTTCATCACGCAAAGCATGTATACATGATTAGGTAGTGCGAGTGCATATAGTCATATAGGATTGTTTGCGGTAAGTTTTTGTTATCTACATCTACTAGATAGTTTCGTTTTCTAGATCACTGTTGATCGGGAATGTGAGCCAGGTTATAAAGGTATCGATGAGTTTGTGTTTTCTTTTAAGCGTTAGCGAACGTTAAGTACCAGCTCAAGCTATTTATTATTGAGTATATAAATAGATCTTTGTATAGAGTACGAGGGGCATTTATAAAGTATTAATCAGTGTGGCGTTTTAGGTGTATACGTAATATTTCTGCTTAAATTTTTACATCAACCCTTCGAAGTATTCCCCTTTGACTTGTATGCACTTTTCCAAGCGTTTAATCCAATCAGAAAATGGTTTTCGGAATGCTTCTTTGGGTATAGTGTTAAGACACTGGAAAAGCGCGCTACCGACGGCGTGCCGAGATTCAAAACGTCGACCTCTCATGTAGTTCTTAATAAAGGGATTTAACCAAAAATCGCATGGAGCAAGATCAGGGCTATATGGAGCGTGTGGTAAAGTGTCAATGTTGTTGTCGCTAAGATACGACGTTACCACCGCTGACTTGTGGGCCGGTGCGTTGTCATGCAGGAGCTTGATTCCGCGTACGCCGGTACGGGGACGGTCTGCAGTATAGTGGCATACAACAGCAGCAAGTACCGAATCTCGGTAAAATGTTCCCGTAACACTCCTACCTTCTGGTACAGGAATTCGAGCCACCATTCCCTGGCAATCAAAAAATAATGCATACATAATGCGTTTTGAGGTGCGAGCTCTACGGGCAATTTGGGGATGTCCATCATTTTCACCGACCCACACCTTATTTTTTTGTTTACTGTCAGGCTCATAAAAATATACCCACGTTTCATCGCCAGTCACAATTTCATTCATGCGTTTTTGGTCAGCATTCTTGTATGTATCAAGCAGCTGGGACGCTATTCGCACGCGCTCGCGCTTTTGATCATCAGTGAGGAGGTGGGGTATCCACCTGGCGCAAACCTTGCGTAGCTTTAATGCGCGCGTCAATATTTGAAAAACCGATGACGAATTAATGCCACATAAATCACTTATCGCCTCGACTGTACAACGGGCATCATCTTCCACAGCTTTTTTAACAGCGGCAATATTTTCGTCAGTCATTGTGGTCACTGGACGGCCAGGACGGGCCTCATCTTTTATATCCTCCATACCAGAGTTAAAAAGACGAACCCACCTTCTAACCGTGGAATACGAGAGAGCACAGTCCCCATAAACCTTGTCTAAGTCTGCTTTAATATCAGGTGCAGCAACGCCGAGCAATGCGCGTACTTTACAATAAGCTCTTTGCTCATCTTGAAATTTGTTCTCTTTGTCTGCCATTTTAACTGCAGTGTATCTGACCTTGGTCGATTCAAGTGAAGATTTCAATCACTGTAACGATTTTACCCGGTTTCCTCGTGCACGTAACTGTAGAGGAGAGTCTAAGCTTTCCATACATGTATAACATGTAGAAATTTCTTTCGGATTAACGTTAAACAATCACACTGATTAATACTTTATAAATGCCCCTCGTATAGATATATATATATAAAAATTGTATAAATAGATCGATGAGTTGTTTTTTTCTTTTAATTAAAATATATGCAAATTGAAAGTTTATTGTTGTAAGCAGATATAGAAAGAGTGTACATGTATTAAGAGACATTGTTTAGATAGTTATTCTTGGCAGATATTGAAGTTTGTGTTCAGTTTACGAATATTGGCGATCCTGTGACTTGATTTTGGCGCGTGAGTGTGACCCATATATGATGGTTCTTTGTTTACAAATGTTTCTGCTGTTGAAATTGACGGTTCTAGAGGGTTTCTGTTTACAAAAAGAAGGTGATTTCGTGTCTATGAAGAAAATAATGATTGTATTACCATTTTTGTAGGTCATTTTCTGTTGTTCAGAATAAATTGGTTTGAGGTGGTATTGCAGTGTGACTCACCCCCACCCCCTCCCATTCCTCAGCCCCCTGGTTTACGGGATTAAGATGCTGTGTCTGAATATAGAAAGTTAGTAAAGATTTTAATCCTGAAAGTACCAATTTAAAAGAAATTGCCATGTTCGTGGTAAAACAATTTTGAAAGGTACTCACAGTTGAGATTATATAGAGCAAATTCATTGTAATGTGGTTAGTGCTATGATAATGTTTAACTTCCAGGTAACTCCTTCATGAAAATTAAATGTTGGTGTAACTGTCCGCAAAGGTCTAACATTATCTTCAGATGATATCGAGAAAACGATATTGCAAGGAGGAATGGCTTACATAGCTCTCAGTAGAGTATCTACTTATGAAAATCTACAATGACAATAATGAAAAATCAGTTACATTTATGAAATTTTGAGTGCTCTTAACGATCCACTAAACTCCTCCTTGTTCAACCATCGATTAAAAAGAAAATTATCAAACTAAACAAAATTAACATTCATTTTTGCAATATATCATTGAAAGGCATTTTGCCGTTTTTGAAATGTTGATACTTTTCTTTTTTATCGATAAAGGTGTAAGGAGGAGTGTAGTAAATCCTTAAAATGTGAGAAATTATTTTGCATCCTAAATGAATACATAACAACACATATAAGTCTGGCAATTCTTCATCATAACGCATGTTACCATAGCAACCATCTCTTCCACTATTTTCCAGCTAGTTATCATTATATTTAAAAGGAAAACGTTTGTTTTTAAATCATTCACTTCATATACTGCAAACTTGTAAATGTTCAGCAAACAAATTTCATCATAAATCCCAGGCCATACCATTTCCGGTATATTTCATTTCAAATCGCACTCCTTGTTTACAACGCGTTCCACAACTACATGTAATACACAAGCACATCCTTCAACGTTCAATACTCTTTGCCAATAAAAGAAAACAATATATTATCACTTATTTCTTTCTTTGTTTAAGAAATAATACATTTCTGACTGTGTTTTATCGCAGAATAAAATATGGGTACGAGTTTGATGCGTAGTAATTAAATCACGAGTGCGTTGGCACGAGTGATTTAATTACGACGCATCAAACGAGTACCCATATTTTATTCTGCGATAAAACACAGTCAGAAATGTATTATTTCGATTCTAACATGAATAATTCAAGGCAGTTGTCGTTCTATCCTATGGACTTCTTTTCGGAAAGCTAGGACGAGTACACTTGTTATTCGGCGAACGGCTGTTACATTTTACCCCCCTGTGTAATAGAAAAGAAAATTCGTATTTTTCTCTTTATTCCAATTTCAGTTTATTTCCAGTTGTGAAACATATTTTATATTACACAAAAATCATATCTAAACAGTATGTATAATGTTATCGGACAGCATTTATTGTAAATCAGCAAGAAAAACATGAATTAACCATTTGGAAACCTTCGGATATCTTCTCGATCCGCCCTTGTTTCAACGGCTTAAAATTTAAACAAAAAATACGTGAATATTTAATGTCAAGGCGTCGACATAGCATGAATAGACATTTTACTTGGAGTAATAATTGACAGTGATATTACTGGATGTTATCTGTCCGGAGAAAATGCTAATTTCTCGAACATCTGTGACCTGGTTTGTTTGCAAGTTTGACATGTTGCTGACATTGGACATTTGTGTCACATGAGAAGCAAGTGAATTTTGCTGTGGCGGTGCTGACACAATGGCTACATCAGTTGATGTTGCACTGGATAATTTAGTCAAGTCCTTGGAGTTTGTGTTATAAGTTAGTGCATTGCTTATTTGCAATTTCTCATCATCATGTGGCTTGATGTAGGAAGTGAGACTTTGGACATTCCTGTGACCAGTGAGAGACATAATAGCCTGATTAGAGAAACCTTTCTGATGGAGATGCGTCATGACAAAAGCCCGAATGCAGTGATTTGTGTATCGTTTGGACAGTTGCGCTTTGTCGGACAGATTGGACATGAAAGAGTTAACTTTATTCACACCAAGGGGAGCATTTTCGTACCAGCTGGCAGACTCATCATGGCAGTGAAACTTGCGTACAGGTCTTTGCAGGAAACGATTGCAGTTTGGATTTAATTTGGACAGATATTTTTGGAATGATTTCAGCGGACAGAATGCATCACCCGTTCCATACATTCTAGGTTCTTTTACCTGCTCCCTTGAATCAATACCATGATGCGTCTTGTCAGCTTCATTGAAATTCAGTGTGACATATTGTCGCCCTTTGACATCTGTTTTAAAAACAAAAGAATCTTTTGCTAAGGACTGTAACCCTTCTCTGCCCCTCCTACCAAAGTGTGCAATAAGTTCATAAATAATTTTATTCTGCAAAGTTTCAGGAGTGTCTAGGGAAAAAACTCCACATTCGTACAATTTTTGGTGGTCTTCCTCACACACTGGATCCTTGTGTTTAGACATATCCTTCCCTTCTCTTTTGAGGCCTTTTATCAAGCCGGTCAACACTTGGTTGGACAACATGAAGTCTCTGTCCTTCATTATATTCAACAGTCGGGAGTGTGGTGGGCTTGTCAAGTGACGGTTGATGCCAGCGCGAATGCCCACGAGAGCAGATTTTGAATATTCCTTGGCCTTTTTACTTTGTAACGAGGCATAAAACTGCTGAAGGACGGAATCAAGCTCGACAGGTGTCAGGCTCTCAAAACTATTGGTAAATCCATTCTCAGATAACCACACTGAAAAAACATTGTGGGAATATTTGTCAGAGAAAGATGTGTTTCAGTGTTTCATTAATTTATTCAGGACTTGTGAAAATTAAAGAAATATTTTTTTAACCTGGACAGAAAGATGCGACTGGCAGCCATAAAAAGTGACATACAATTTACTGGTAATCGTATAAATTTGTTTAGAAATTGGATGGAAGAATATGGTAACACTGACACTTCCAAATCCGTACTGTACGGTAATGTCTGAACAGTAAACTTGCAAATAATTGGAAATTTTAGTGTTACTGCAGCATTCTGTAATCAAGATGCTTAGTTTAATGCCTCTTTAGGAATAGTAACAATATAACTTAATTTTAAAGACAGGATAATACAGTAAAACTTCTTAACGTCGAGCATCAGTCACTCGAACACTATTGATAAATTGGGAGTTTCCCATTGTTCCAATTCAGTATGTACTGTCTAATATAGGCTATCCATACTGGTAACTCAAAAACAGGACACTGCCATACATTTACAACTTTACGAAATTTTACTGTATTTTTCTGTTCGGGAAATTTGAGACTATTGATAGAACTACACAGTATTATGTAGATTTTGCATTTTCTTTGATTTTGCAGTTTTCTATTTTGACTTAGAACAGTAAAGCACCTATTTCAAAATAAGGTACCATCATTAATTACCTTTCAACAGACCAACAGCCCATTTTGTACTTTGATCAGTTGTTTTTTCTGTAGTCTGACCTCTCAGCCTCTCTACATCTGCAGCTGAAGTCTGCTTAAACCGCTTGGTTGGGGAGGAAGGATTTCTTGGACTGAGGTTAAGTCAGTACCGGCATTTATTTCTTCAAAGAAGAAGCTGTCATCAAAAAAGTCCAAACCTATGTCTTCTAATTCTGCTAGGTTCTGATTAGCTTGCTTTTGAAAGAAATCATTGAGTTCCTTGTATGTCTGAGTGTTCTTTGGGAACAGTTCAAAGATGAATGCTGACTTGATCTCTCCAGAAATTGTGGATTGAATTACATATTTGTTCACTGTACCGTCAAATTGAGTTCTTATTATTCTCCAGTCCTGATTTGAACCTTTCAGTGTACATATAGTACCCGTTTTAAGAGATGCCATCGTTAAAGGCTCGTACAGACGCTAAGTAGGTCAATTTTACTACAATGTTTACACCACGTGAACGCTATTCATCGTAGTAAAATGACGTATAAGTCTGGTTTCGATATGCTATTTACAGCGATTCGGAAAAGCCGGGAGTAAGTAAATGACGTCACGGACTATTTATTACGGTGGGGGTGAAATGGAATAGCCATATTTTGTTGCAGAATAAAACACGGTTGTTTTCCTATACGTTTATAGGAAAGCGCTGGCGGATCGTGTTAGAATTAAAAACAATCCATCACCTGCATGAACTCTTACATCCAACATCTAACTTCTTTCAAATGTTGTCCACATATAACACATCTGTGTTATACATTTCTTGTTATGCAGTATTTCTACGGAGATGCCAAATAAGCGGCCTCGACTATGTGTTCATGTCATATTAACTTAACATACTTTATCGTTCCAGGAATCATACAAAGAGTGTGGTGCAATCTCGCATCAACAGCAAATGAACGTAGTAATGGCGTTGACAGAACATTCAGATCAAGATGCAAAACCTAGGGTAATATGAACAAGACATATCTTTAAAAAAAGATAAACGGCGTTAATGTAAAAGAGTTTTATGTATAAGAAAGAAAGAAATATAGAGCGGGGAATCAGACTCAATTTAATAACTTTTTATAGCAGTTGACGAACCATCCCTG